>WAAE01024367.1:362-73479 GCA_013400495.1 Nicator chloris
TACAGCATGCTTAATGGACCAGGCAAGCCATGGTAATACTCAAGATCTTTGCATTGTAGACTGTCTTTCATAACATAAACTTGCTTTTGTCTGGTGCTGCCTCCTACTTCTATTCCCATACAACAATAGCAACACAGAAGGAAAAGACTTTTTTTTTCTAGTAACACCTAAAATCTTGAAGTGATGTTAAATAATTAGAAAATAACTCTTGTAAGACAGTCTTCCAAGAGATGAATTGAATTCAAAATAGCTCAAAATACAACTTGACTTTTTCTGTGAGATTGTCCAGGAAAGTTACATGCTAATTAGGTTTGCATATAGGCAAGAGATAAAAGGGACTGTGTTCTCAAATGATGTATCTTTTAATGTTATTTTGGGTAAAGAACTATCTTATCCAAGATGCTGAAAATATTCAGCAATTTCATTTAAGGCCGTACAAGGTTGCTGTAGCCTTACAAAAATTAAAATATGTTACAATATGTTATATCTGGACTTCATTGTTGCTTTATGGACAAAAATTATTAGTCTTTATTTTTGAAAGTACGTAATTAAAAAACATTTATTTGGAAGTTTCTTCCTTCTCTGCAGCAAGAAAATTTTAACCTAGCTGTCTTGCAAGTTTGAAGCCTTTTTTTCACAAATTAAAATGTTCTTGTTTCTGTATAAGTAAAGGTTCAAATATTAGTCCAGCAACTTAATGTTATGTTTGGTTAAGTCTTCAGTTCATTAGCTCAAGAGAATATGAGTGAATTTCCAAACCAAAAAACCAACCAAACCAAACAATCCCCTCCCCCCAAACCATAAGAAATCCCCCTTATATAAGAAATGAAAACAAAAATTGTATGAGTTCAACAATTTTAAAAGAAATTTTATCTCTTCCTTGGGCTAAAAAACGTTCCAACCAGTCTGTTTCCATATTGTGTCCTTTTCATGGAGATATTACAAAAGATTTAAATCAATGTTACAACTAGAAAGGCTCAGGAGGTGATGTATATCACCTTATTTTACATGCACTGTTGAAAAGGAAATTAATAATGTTGGAGCACATCTATGGTAATCGAAGACTGAAAGATAAATATAATACCTTCAGAATAGAATTTTTGTTGTCATACTTTAGAAATGGGAAACTTTGGTTAAAATCAAACCATTGAAAATAATAGTATTAAATTGTGAATAATTGTGAACTTTCACAGTTTGGGATTTTCTGTGCAATACATAGTGTATGCTAACTTTTCTATTTCAATTAAAATGCAACTAATTATGCATGAAGATAAAATACTGCGGTTGCCTAAACAAAACAGAAGAGTTTCTTTTACTTAAATTGCTGTTGTTTCAGGACATGTCCTTCTTCTCTTTTAGATTGTGAAAACTCTTTCATCATTGGTTTATATATTGAGCAAGTGGTCCCTAACTGTAACAGAAAAAGTTTAGTAGCCTTTTACACAGTGCATGTTTCCTCATAGTAGAATTCTTCTGAGTGTGGGTCATTGTCATAAATTGCTTTCTCTGTTCACTTGCTGATATTTTCATCAATATGTCGACTTCTTCATTGGCTGTTCTTTTCCTAGCTTGCTGCTTGGTGACAGAAGGGCAAACAGACAGCACTTTGGCTTTGGTAGCTGCTAAACAAAACAGCTGAGTCTCCCAATGACTGTTAAGGCTCTAAATATTGGAATTTAACAGTCTAGGGTAAGCCCACCCTTGAAATATCCATTTCTCAGCAGCAGCAATAAAACTAAATCAGTATTTCTCAGCCAATTGCCGTGTTGTGTGAAGCTTGGTAGAAAGCTGGTGCTACCAGTGCAAAAACACAGCAGAGGAGACTGGATTTGTTGTTCTGTTCTTTAGGGTGGTAGTTGAGACACCATTCCAGGTATCTCTAGAGAACTTAATCTGTTACTGTTGATTCTCTATTTGTTCCTTCCAAAAACACAATTCTGTGATAAGTAACGAAGAAAAGTTTTACAGTGTGAGGAACTTCCTTTTATATTGATACAGATTAAAAAAAATTATCAAGAAAAAGATTTATGAAGGCTTTTAGGACGTGGTTCATAACACACTGTTTTTAACTGATAATTAAAATTTATTGCATCAATTACATAAGCCTGACTTTATTAGTTTTTTTCAATTTGTTCAAGTATGGCTTACCATTGAAATACTAGAAATGTATTCTTGAATAACCAGAACAAGAATAAAATTTCACCAATTCAAATATAATTTCCAATCTCCTTAAATAGCAATGAGGCTAAGTTTTGCATACATCACTGTGTCTTTTTTTGCCATGTAGTCCAAATATCCTAACAATGAGTTTTGTTCTACTTTCATGGGAATTAGCCAGTGGAGAGATAAAATATGTATCAATTAAATCTCCCTTAATAAAAACATTTTATTTAATTAGAACACTTAATTGATTTGGAACCTCTTTATAGATCACAGGGTATCCATATTTAAAATTTTTATTATTCAAATCTTCACACATGTTGGCTCTTTCAGTTTGAAAGGTCAAAAGAGATCCTGTGTTCTGTGATCCTGAAGAGATTCATTAGATCCTGTGTTTGTGTCAAAACAATGACAGGATAAGAGTCAGGCAAAAGATGAGTAACCTTAACTAGTTAAGGTGAAGTGTTAAATTATTATTTTAATTTATACTATGATCCTTTTCCCATTTATTAATGTTAGAAGCCAGAACTGACACCTCACATGAAGCATTCAGTCACAGTAAAAATAGTGTTTAATAGTTGATTGTAGTAGTTAATAAATATGCACATTTATTTTAGTTTTTTATTATTCTTTGGAAGCTCCACTACATTTTAAAAATTCCAATTCAACCATCTCTACAGTGAATCAATAACTCTTTGTCCACTGGGAAAAATAAATGCACAGTGCGATTTTTTCGGTCTAATTGTGATCAATATCTTTATTGATGTGGGTTTTGCTGGTGGTAATGTATTTATATTTGTGAATATAAGCCCTTCCTTCAGCATGCTTGTGAAATGCCAATTGATTCTGGAGAGAGAAACACATGGGTATACACATCAGTACAATTGACCTATAATGTAGATATGTATCTCCAGCACTAGGTAGTGTGGTTGTTATTTGTGCCACTGTTTGATGTGTGAATATTCACTCAGTGCAGCATTGAGGAATGAGCAGTTGATTTCGCTAGATATGTTTACATTTTTGAAATATGTGTGTGGAAGTTAAAGCAATATAATTAATTCCCAAATTATTTTTCAAGCTCTGAATCTTCACTACATGCTATAGTAAGGCCACTTTATAAATTATGCACACTAGAAACTGTAAAGGCTAAAGAAAACTCTAGGTGAGCTATTAAGATCTGTCTTTGTAAGCCAATGTTTACTTTTCCACATTACCTTGGTTTCAACAGGTACTGGTTGTAACTCAGCTTATCCCTTCAGAAATATGTCTTTAAATTATCCTTGCTAAATATGCTCCAGCTAACATTTTATATTCACATAGAGAGTATGGAAAGCTGTTTTGCTATGCTCATACATGAAATAATGGAAGACTTTCAATGTTCTTGTAGTCCTAATAAGTTATAAATTGGTTTATTAATTATAAAAGGCTAATTTATATAAAACTCCAAGTATTCCTCAGCTTTCACTTGAAATCTAATTGTTTGTGTTGAAGGTGTGTGGAGGGGATCACTGCTGAGAGCTGTAAAATCTACAAGTTTTTGATGACCAGTTTTTGTATAAATTTTGTCCATTATATAGCAAAAAGCTACTGGGTATTTAATGATAAATTAAATTTTATACCTTGAGTACAGTGCAGTGTCACAGAACTGCTTTTTAATTACTTATTAGAATTGTACAATCAATAAGGTTGAAAAATATCGCTAAGATCAAGTCCAACCACTAAGCCAGCACTGCCAAAGCCATGTCCCCAAGTGCCATAGCTACACATCTTTTAAATGCCTCCAGGAATGGTGGCTCCAACACTGCCCTCAGAAATCTGTTCCAGGGCTTGAAAATCCTTTCAGTGATGATGTTTTTCGTGATACTAAATCTAAATCTCTCCTGGCACAACTTGACACCATTTCCTCTTTTTCTACCACTTGCTGGATAGGAGAAGAGTCCAATTCTCACCTGTCTACATCCTCTATTCAGGGAGCTGTGGAGAGCATTAAAGTCCTCCCTGACTGTCCTTTCCTCCAGGCTGAAGACTCCCAGCTCCCTCAGTGTAGGAGGGAGTCTTTATTCCCCTACCTTCTTCTTCTAGAAATACCTGTAATCCAGACAAAAAAATCCAGTCAATTCCTTGCTGAGTGTCTTGTTCTGTTCAGATCTTTTAAAGTTTGACAAGTGAAAGTTTGCAAAGTGCCTTACTATATCTGGGTGTTCTACAGTTTGCGAGTAAAAGTTGTTTGTTATTGAACCTACTGGGAATTTTGTTGTTTCTCCCATGCCCCTTGCACAATAAATTCTCTAAAAATCTGCTGAGTGGGCTAGGGCAGTACTCTCAGATGCTCCTCATTCAGACCCTTCCCCAGCTCTGTTGCCCTTCTCTGGACACACTCCAGCACATCAACATCTTGCTTGGAGTGAGGGACCAAATTCCTAGTAAAACTAAAATTTTCTTTTTCCTTTGAATGCAGAACTAACAGTAATTTGTGTCTTGTATGCCTCCAGGGAATGCCTCTACTTTTACCAGAGAGAGCACGTGGCAAGCAAAGTGCGACGAGTTAGAATTTTTTCTTTTTATATATGCCTGTTCACTTGTGTGATCATTATAAATTTCAGATGAGGAAAAATGTTCTCCTTTAAAGAAATATATAAAGGTATAGTGTGTATGTGCATCTAGTTACTTGATCTGATTTGCTTTTTAAAAACTTCCATTATTTTCAACCATCAAGGAGCTTGTATATGGTGTTTTTCATAGGATGATTCTCTCTGCTATTTCAGAATATCCTACAGATCTGAACTAATTTTACCTGAAAAGCCATGAATTTTGGTTAACTTATTTTAAGTACTCTCAAAAATCATCTGCTTTTATTGCTCAAAGAAATAAACAGCTCTGTACTTGAAATTCTGTCTATACATCTAAAAGATGAGTTCTTGTCTTCCCTTCTAACATTTTTCCCCTTTTTTTGCTTAATATAATATGTTTCCACATCATAACCATTCAACCATATATAACACATAAGTTTTACAGCAAATTCACATCAAAAATGTAATTTTAATACATTAAATTCTATAACGTTGAGGGGCGTTGGTTGGAGACAGAAACTACACGAACTCACAGAAGTTCATCAACAAGCAGCATGTTTTATTGTTCAGAACTTCCTTCTATAAGGGGTTTGACTTTCCTGGGTTTAGACAACTGACTGGCCTGGGTCTTAACACTGCCCAGCTCCTTGACCTTGAAGTGATATGTTAGCAATCAGGGTTGAATGGGATTGGCTGAGGTCCCTGTTTGGGTTTGAATCCAACCTATCCCTGCCTTATCCGAGGACTTGTTTTTACTTCTAAGCTGGTCGGGTTTGGGGGTCTGATATGGCCATATTTATCTGGCAGCTGCATGCCAGCTACCACCGTGACAAAATTCTTTCTCATGTTTTTGTCCACCATGAGTGGTGCTAGTTATTTCATTCCATTTTGGAAATTTTTCATTCCTTGAATTCATGCTTAAACTGTATTAGCTTTATCCCTGCACAATATGTGTTTTAAAATCCCATGTGTTACAGTCTGCAGTGTTCAAGCTTATGATAAATAGCCTATCACCAGTCATACTGGCAACACCTCTGCCCATAGGTGTTTTTTTCTAATCACCTACATAAATTCTGAAGAAGATAGTTAGCTTCAGAGCTCTTTGTTTGCCTCATCAGTTATCAGAATCATTAATTAAATGTCTTTTGGGGCTTATGTGTGAAAGATTTTAGTGTCAAAGTTTCTTTTTATAAAATAAATCCCAGCCTCCGGGCATGAAATCAAGACTTATTTGAAGATGACAAAGTATCGGCAGAAATAATTTAGTTTGCACAGTTGTCGAGACAAATTCAGGAAATAGTTAGTATCCAGTGAGTACTAATATGTTAGTATCCAGTGGTTATTTCACAGGCTTGGGTAGCTGTGGAGTGTGGATGAGGGGAGAAATGTAGGGGCTTTTTTGTTGTGGTTTGATTTGGGTGGCTTTGAGGTTTAGGGTTTATGGGTGTGTTTGATTTTATTTGGACAGTGTGAATCAATCGAGCTGTGGAGAGATGTTTCTACACCTCTTAAGCAAAGTTCTCATTGTCTGACAGTATTTCTTACAGGTGAACTTTGCATTATGGCACAGTGATCAACAAGTAGAGACTGTTGATGAATAACAAACTTTCGTCTATTTTTTACCTATCATTCATGTCTTAGAACAGATATAAAAACATATATTTATTTGTGTATACTTTGTTTTGTTTTCTTTACTGAACTATGCATTCAAATGTTCACTAATTCACTTGATCTTCCATTAACAGTGAAATCCCCAAGTTAATGAACTAGCTCTCCTCTGACAAAATAGTTCTTTCTCATCCTGTCTTTGTAATCAAACCCAGGTATTTGGAGGAGAGGTAACACAGGAGGTAGACAGTGTGTTAAGAGTGTGGTGGATTGACCTTGACTGGATGCCAGCTGGCCACCAAGCCACTCTCTCTCTCTCTCTTCTCTTCATCAGGACACAGGGTGGAGAAAACAAGATGGAAAAAAACATTTGTGTGTTCAAGAAAAGGGCGGTTTAATAAAGCAAAAGGAAAGACTGCACATGAGAGCAAAGGAAAACAGAGGATTTATTCTCTACTTCTCATCAATAGGCAATATCTGGCCACTTTCTGGGAAGCAGAGCTTCAATGTGTGTAGTGATTGCTCTGGAAGACAAATGTCATAATAACAAATGCCACCCTTCCTCCTTTCATTTAGATTTTATACCTGAGCAGATGTTGCATAGTGTGTGAAATACCTTTGGTCAGTTTTGGGTCAGATGCCCTGGTTGTGTTCCCTCCCAAGATCTTTCCCACTTCCAGTTTAAGGGATGAGAGGAATATGTTGGAGAGACATAGAAAGCTAAAGAATAACTTGGATGAAAATGTTACTTTTGTTTAGATCTCATATTGCTCAGATTATAGTGCAATTTACACTGGGTGTACGGAATACAATGGTAATATCTTGATTATTTTAATCACCACTGAAGAAATTTCAGTCCCAGGACAGAAAACAGTAACCTGGAATTTCACAGCCTCAAACCTTGTGACTCCCTGTCGCAGAGACACACTAGATTCACCACACAGAGTCTGACTTGAGTTCAACCAAGAGAACTAACTTTATTACATCACTGACTCCATATATATAGTATAGCAAGCAGACCAGTATGATTGGTAAGCAAGGTCAACACCTCTCCAACCACACTGGTCAAGACAGGTGTCTATCAAAAGAACTCCACCCCCATGAAAGAATGTAAACAATCCAGAGTTTACAGAATTGTGCGTGAGAAAGGAATTTCTCAAAGGTAAACATCAGAAGGCTGAAAAAGCATGGCAACAACTCTCTTACATTATTGTGGCAGGAAATACTATACACTAATATTAATTTCAGATTCTAGACATTTGTTCCTGAACAGGAACATCAGAAGTGTGTCATATCTCTAGAAGTTGTGTTGAAACAAAATTTTTATACTGAGAAAATACTTATGACCATGAAGGCTGTCCTGAATATGCAAGTGGAAGAGATGCATTATTAAAACGAAATGTGGCAGTCTAGTAGATGCATTCTGATCTTTAATGCAATTCTTTAAAGCTTCTCTTATTCATGCTAAATAAAGAAGCTTCCAATGTCAACCAATCTGGCTTGTACAGACTACATATTTTTATATATAAATACTTTGCCTAGTATTCTGAATGTGACATAGCTTGAGTTCATAGCAATTATTGCAATGATTTTACTTCTTGTATATGCCAGCTTCAGTATTTTTACCTAGGCTTTGAGACTGACAGTTTGAGACAAGGTGAATGCTGGCTGGTGTTTTTGTTGCTGCCCTTCAGGGGATCATATGTAAATGATAAAGTGCCTGCAACCGAGTCTGTAACTCACCAGTCATGTTGACATGAAAGTAGTGAATGATGAGGAAAAACAGGTGCTTGGGTGACGCCGTGCCGGAGTCTAGGACTAGCTCTGCCACTCTAGCAGTGGCCCAGGGAACACTGCTTCCAAGCAGAGCGATGGGAGCAGTGGCTTAGAGCTGTTGCTCTGTGGCACGCAACGGACAAGAGCACAGGCCAGAGGCAGGAATGAGGAGGAGACTCTTTCTTCTTGTATAATCCAAGGAATTTATTGAACAAGTGAACTCTTGAAGGGACAAGGCAGAAAGAGCCCAGAATAAAGCCTTACAACCACTTATAAAGGTGGGAGGTCCAAGGGGTGGGTATCTGGGTACAACCAATCAAGGAAGAGAGTGGGAGGAATTTAAGGTGGGGTGACATTCCTCCAGGACCAATAGGGAAACCAGGGGGAGGAGAAAGGGTCACATGGGCCAATGAGGCGTTGTGATCTAGGGGAATTCCAGGGAGGGGTTTAGGTAAGTGTTGGCCCATGGGGAAAACTGGCAGAGAACAAACTGGAAAAAGGGACAGGGTTAGGGTTGATAGACAACTTGTAGGATGGCACAACTCTAAAGGGAGACATGGGAGTCCAGAACTGACAACTGAGGAGGAACAGGGGAGTACAGAATAAATACCGAATTTGTAAATACTAACTTAACATAATAAACTTAAATGCACCACCACACTTGGGAATAAGCTGACCAGTGGTGAGTATCTTCAAATTAACAAAGTAACAAGGATTTCTGAATATTCAAATCCACCCCAAGCACCCCAAAGTAATAAAGACTAAAATATGTTTGAAAAAATCTCTTGCAGGTGGTAGAAGCTGGCTGGAATATGGCATTATAGAGAAGTGACTCCAATATCCAGCAAGAAGTGTATGAAACGTAAAGTGTTGTGCTATGTTTTGTGGGGAATAAAAAAAGAGGTTAAAGGTCCATTTTTCAGTATGTACGATTAAAACCTGTTTGAAAGGAGTCTATTTCAATATTTGGGTGCAAAGTGATCCTGTTTATAAGGATTTGAACTGTGTTTTTTGGAAGTGTTTGTGGATTGAAACTCATATTTAATTGTGGTAATACGCACATTTCCTGGAAAAACATTTAAGTTTTTATTTGTTTGGTGTATCCTCAGAATCTAATCTAAAGCTACAAATTTTTGTTGTGAAAATCAGATACCAAAGAGGTTTTAACCACAAGTGAAAACCCCAAAACTCTCACAGAACAAAGAACATGAAGTCATGTGAGAATAAAGATTCATTTTGTATTTTCCAAAAACTGGAATCTTGGGGGTTGGGGAAATAAGTGGGAATTAAATACTTGAGTTTTTTCTAGACTTCTTGATTTGAAAGGTAATTCATTAGGATCATAAAAAGTTGTAGAATTATTAAAGATTAAAAAGGGATCTTTAGATATATTTTCTTTAGGCATGAAAAATACACAGGAGGTACTGAGCTTCTTTAAAGAAAATAAATAGCTGCCCATTTTGGAGAGATGTGGGAGTTGGGGTGAGGAAAAGGTGTAATTTTAAATGTTTTCTTTCTCTTGGTTTAGTCATAGTTCACCATTTTGACACAATGCATTAGACAGTCTGTTCCAACCACAGCTGCAAATTTTAAACAATTAAGCTACTTCAAGAAAAACATTGTCCAACTATATTGATTTTTAATTTTAAAAATTAAATTTAAAGCCCCCAAAGATAATCCCTGCTCAGAGGAATGGTTACTCTCCACAAAATACAATCTCCACATAGTCTGTTATAGCAGCTGTCATGGACTGAGCTCATTTCTCATGTCCCTTCAGGGGTTGGAGTAGAGGAGGTAAAGGAGTCAGGAATGAACAAGTTAAATTGAGTCTGGGAAGAGGAAGGGTAAAGAATTTTGGTTTTTTTCTCATCAGACAACTTTTTTTTTTTTAATTGCAACAAATTAAATTTCCTTAGGTTGAATCTGTTTTCCTTGTAAGGGCTAATTTTTAAGTGATTGCCCTATCTCAACCCATAGGCTTTTTCATCTTATTTTCTGCCTCTCTTTGAGGAGGACTAGTGAGAGGGTGGCTGGGTGTCAGCCAGCTGGCCAATGTCAGCCCATCATATTTTGGGTGGTGATTTCCCTGATGTTTCCTAACAGAGAAGAAACAATCAAGTACAGTTATAAATAGATTATGTAACTATGACGTGACCATCACCTTTAACCTCATCAAATACAGAGGCTTTTGGCCAAGAGTTGCAACCTGTGCTGCTCAATAATTATTACAATTTAAGGCTAATGCTGGCATTCTAGGATGCTGATGGGAGGCAAAAAAACCTAAGCAAGGTTGTTATTAAAAATACTATTAATATTAAACACTGTAGAGTTAAATTGAAGACTAGAAATACATGTTTTCATTAGAAAAATACCACTGTGTTATTATGCCAATCAAAAACCTTTTCACAAAATGTCCACGTGAAATTTGAAGGTATATTAAAAAAAAATTGAAAAAGCCTTTTGTGTTCTTAAATGTTAACTGACTTGTATTTGAATTCTCACAAAAATATGGCTTTGGGGACAGTAATAACTTCCTTTCTCTGTGGAAATAAAATAAGCATTTCATATTTTGGGCTTGAATAAGACTAAAGTGGAAGTGGTTTTGGTTAAATGGTTTTACTTTTTGATGCAAGATATTCAAGAAGGAATTGAAATAACTGATTGAAAAACAATTTTATAGCACTTAGTTATCACAAATCTGCTTTCGTTCTTAAAAATGCTGCAGGGCAAGTTATGTTTCAAAACTTATTGGTATAGGAAATCAGTTCCCAGGTATGATCTGTCTTTATAAGAATTTAACTCATCTCCCTCCCTCTGCTTCCCTTCTCACTCAAAAAGCTCGGACCCAAGTCTCTCTTCTGATTTTCCAGTAGATGTTTAATTAAATAGAGGCTATTACTGTTCCACAGTTATTAGAAGTATTCTGATAAACAAAAGAGAGTACACAAAGTAAACTGTGTGATTAGAAAATTACTTTTTTGAAGCTAGTGCTTTCATGATGAATGTCACTCTGTAAAATTGCTGCAGTCATACAGAACAGCCTTGTAAAGGTAATATGAAAAGCTCTTTATGTTAGTGATGGGAGAGGAAGAAAACTCAAAAAACTCCGAACTTACCCCAAAATTGCAGAGTTCAAAAAATACTGTGCACAGAAGTCAAAAGGTTACTTTCAGCAATTTCACATCAACTTCATTTGATTGCCACTGTGACTGGAAACATCAGTACAGTATCTGTAAGGACTTAGATATTGCTATCTCTGTTGGCATTGGATGCTTTGAAAAATCCTGACAAAAGGTGATAGCTTTAGCACCCTAGAAATAAGCAGCTTTTGAAGAAAGCATGCTATGTATCTATTGGTTGAAAAACACTTGGGAAGAATTTCACATTTCTTGTGACACCGCAAAAATATTGAAAGAAATCCACTCAAATAACAGTCACGAAAAAAGAGGAAATAACTTGTCTCTGGCTTTTTGAGACCACAGTTTACTAAATCAGATTTTTTAAAATACGTTGTCTCTTTTCTTAAGTTACGATTTTCTGTCTAAAAAATATGAGGGGTGTTTTTGGGAGGAGGGAGTTCTTGCAAGATTCAAAAGAATCATATAATAAGTCAGCTGGCTTTGAAAGACCTCTTGCTACCTTCCAGAGTTTACATCTGATTGCAGATACTTTGGAGCTGTGGAAGAGTTTTTTGACGTTAGAACTGACAACCTGATTACACTCTCTACTTCTACATTATGGGCCCTCAGTCTATTTTCCTCCCACCTTCTTTTTCAGAGTACAAGTGACATATAAATTCAAAAGCCTGTTCATACATCTCTACCAAGAAACTTCTTCAAGGTCCTGCATTTTCATCATTTCTGTTAGGGGAAGGTTGTCCCTGCTTTTCTAGGTGCACAAGACCTTTTATATCTTTAGGTCAATTTTGTGTAAGTCTTTAGGGTTTTTGTATAAGGCTTTGAAATGTGACACTAAAGCATCTGGGAAGCTAAAAAATGTGTAGATAATTTTAATATTTGGAGGGGTTTGTTTGAATGCTGTTTGAAGACCTCAAGATCTTTTAATGTTTATTGGAAATATTCAGGAAGACTGTTGTAAATATTCAGGCAGTCTATTGTTTTTCTATAGTCCTTTAGAGCAGTTGAGTGCTGCTCAGGTTTGGGTTTTGATTAGTGTATCTGCACTCTCAAGAAAGCTAATAGCATAAATATATGATGAAAGATATTTACCTACAGCAGGTGGTGGGAACTGACCTGTAGAGAACTCTGTACAGAGCCCTTCATAGCTTCTCAGAAGAATGACTATTATTCTTTCTTTCTAAATGGGAGCTCAGGGCTGGGAGCTTCATTTCCTCATGTTTTTGGGGGATCTTAGAGCTACCTCTAAGCTTGTTGGCACAGGCTGGTGCTGTATGTTTCCTTGTCCTTAGGTCAATGCTGAAAATTAGCTGCACAGTGTGAAATCAAGACTGTCCCGTTAGACTCGTGATTGCTACAAAAGCTGCAAGACCCATGTTTTGGAGCACAGGCTGCATGTTCCTCGTGCTCTTGGAGATCACAGCTACTGCATAAAGAACAGCAACATCAGTAAAAGCAATGGGGTACTGCTCTTGACAGACCATGACTATTATCTGGTGCAGAGGAGTAGTCAGCAGGAGGCCAGTAGAAGGCTGGCTGACAATTGCATCATAACAAAGACTTGTGAAGGTGGTAAGAGAAGTACTGACTGTGCTGGGAAGGCTGTGGCCATTCACAGGGAATGGAGCTACCACACTCTTACAAACAAGGTCATTAATTAACACAGCTAGGAAACTTTCTTGAGGGGTGCGACATTACGCAAATGAGATTTGCCTTCAAAAGTCATGACTGCCCTTGACGTGCAGCAGGCAGGATAGTGCTGATTAAAGGATTTATGTATTATAGAAATTATAGACATTAATCATCATATAAAGTGTAAAAAGTATATATTATATAGATGTTATGCTAATAGAGAAAACAATGTTTCTATGTATAAAAGAGAAAAGCACGTATTCATCCACCTTTGTATAGTCCTTCCTACAGATCTGTGTGTGTCTCTGTGTATATAAGGTCTATATATACAGGACAAAAAAACTGGGGCCAGGCAGAGAAAGCTGGTGCTGTCCAGCCTGGAGAAGAGAAGGCTGCATGGAGACCTCACAGCAACCTTCCAATATCTGAAGTGGGCCTACAGGGAAGCCAGAGATAGATTCTTTATCAGGAAATGAAGGTTAGCTATATGGAAGAAATTCTTTACTGTGAAAGTGCTGAGGCACTGGAATGGGCTGCCCAGAGAAACTGTGATTGCCCTATCCCTTATGATCAGGTTATTAAAATTTTTAAAGCAATGCCTCTGCCTGAGCTAAGGTACAAATGAGACTGTATGCCAAAGTCAATAGTATGGATTTTGTTTAACAGTAAATGAGAGAAAGAGAGAGAAAGAAAGAGAGAAAGAGAGAAAAATAAATAGAAAAGAGGTGGCGGAAGAGAAATTATCATCACTCCATGAATCCCAATGGCATGTTGTTGATCCTCTCCATCAGGTCTTTGTAGTGAGGGTCCCCCCAAAAATATAGAGTCCCATGGATTAATATACATTTGGGTCAAATGCCTCCCCTGGAGGGTGAGGAAGTTTGACAATGTCTTGCAACCGACTCTGGATCTGTTGCCTTACTTTGCATCACATGTAGTGCTCTGGTGCAAGGAAGAACTCTGGGGGAACTTCAGGGGTCTTTGATGAATTATGATACCCCCTCAGCTGCCTCTCATGTGAAAGTCCCATGGATGTGGCCTTCCCGGGGCGAGGGGGTTTCACTGATGAGCCAGTTTGTATAAAGGAGGTGGGTGTTCACTGTCTCCCACCAGAGTTTACACCACAAAACTCTCCTCCCCGTGCCTTGGTTGTGAGGGAGTCTGTGCAAACCTGCCCTCAGCAGATGAGCCTGTGGGCTATGGCGTCCCCCCACCACAAACCCAGCCAGGGAGGATTTTAAAGACAGCCACTGGGTTTGGCTTTCTAGTGGATGTATTCTTCTCCATTAGCCTTGTTTACTTCTACCTAGACCTGAGATAATTGGACCTTTAACCTGAGATAAGTTACACCTTTATCTTAAGTTCCCTTAGGCAGCTTAACTCACAGTCCAAAGTTCCAGTCAGGCAGCTTAAGGGAGGGGTGGGCTTCTGTAGTCACAGCTTCTTTATGCAGTTTTGCCATAATGGGCAAATCGTCTTCATAGCAATGCTTAAGACATGAACCATAACATTTCATCTGTTATCTGACATCATCCCTGGAAGTATTCAAGGCCAGGTTGGACAGGGCTTGGAGGAGCGTCATCTGGTGGAAGGTGTCCCTGCCCAAGGCAGGGGAATGGAATGAGATGTCTCTTTCACCCAAATAATTCTGTGATTCACTGTATGATTCTATTTTCATATTTGAATATTTCTTGGTCCGGAGGAAGGGGTAATAAATCGCAGGACTGCCTGTGAGAACATGTGGATAAGGCAGTGTCAAATTTGTGTCAGTCACAACACAGCACAAAAACTTGCAAGGAATGGCTCTTTCAAAAGGAGCGTCCTCTGTGCATGTAATGACAGGGGGCTTGATGTGCTTCTGGGGCCACTGGGACCAGCAGCATTTCCTGCTGTCCAGCACAGGGCTGCCTGAGAGCACAAGAGCATGACAGCATCAAGAAGGCTGTGAGCCAAAAAGGAGCAGAATGATGGTTAACACAAATGACACCTCTCTGACATAATATGGTGGACCCCTTCCATAAAATGACAGACAAAAAAACCAGTGTATGTAGAGGAAGGGTTGTCTTGGTCTGATGTACTTCTGAGTAAACTGAAGGGGCTAAATGGCCTTGTCAGCCAACCATATCAGATCATGTCACTGGAAGGGAATCTCCTCCAGCACAAATGGCCCTTGAAGCTGCTGGGAGGGGGTGGGATTTTTGCCAGAAGCTGAGGAGTGCAACATCATCATCATCTTGCCCTTGGTGAACTGGCTTCTGTTCAAACAAAATGTTTGTTTTCTATATTAATTGATATACCCTGTAGTTTTGTAGCTGCCTGTTTAGGAATTCTTAGTGGATGGGGAGGTAATGTGGCCATGACAGGTGTGTGCTATCTTTTGTTTGAACTTCAAAGCTAACAGTTCAATAATCTTAATGCCTTGCTGAGTGAATGTCAACAAAGGTATTTGCTGGTTACAGAATGTTTTTTGAACGCTACGGAGATGAGGTGGATTAACTTAAATTGATCAGTACAAGGACCTTTGCCACCTTGAACTTTGATTTTAACCATACAGGCTGCTGTCACTTAGGAGTTTCTGCCCTACAGCAAGAAAAATGTGAAAGAGAGGAAAAGAACAAGATGAACTTAGATATTTTCTTTACTAAGAATGTCTTGACACTTACCTTGTTCACCATAAAGAGAACAAATATGGGATACTTCCATGTTTTTGAAAATAGAAAGTAGGTGGGTGTATGAGAAGAGGTAAAGATGCTTAAAAGTCAGAATTACAAAGACTGCAGAACAACAAAGAAATGACAAAAGTGCTCTCCTATAAACAGCATTTTATATATCAGGACAGTGATGTGTAATGGGTATTTTTAAATTTTGTATTTTTTTTGTATATGTTCTTCCATTGTAAAAAGCCAATGTGTATTTAGTGGCCCAAGGGGTAACATAAAGAAGAGTGTTACTAACAATATATCCATTGTTAAAAGGCAGGCTGATGCACTAAGATACACGCCTTCACCATTGGCATATATACGTCTGGATTTGGTGATATCACAGGAATGTGTACCTTTTTAATAGTATCACGGTGATAGATTTTGCATAGGAAAAACAGGGCTGAGGTATTATTTAACCCTACCAGATTTTTACTTCTCAAATGTAAAAAATAATCTAAGTGTTGTAGTTTGGAACTACTCAACCTAAAATTTACGCTATTGGGAGAAAGACTGGTATGTGTGTTTGAATAGGGATGACAAATATAAGTACTTGAAATAAAAAGTTATTATCCAAGCTGCAGTAAAGTAGCCTTTTCCTCTATTTCTTTTAACATTAAAGACATCAAGTAGGATATTGAATGTCTAATATGCATAACAACAGTATTCTACCATCATTGTATCATGTAAAATACAAACGATGGATATTATGAGCACTTTAAGCTTATTATGTGTATTGTGCAAAACATCTTGGAAGACATACAAAAGCCAAGTGGTGAACAAGTGCTCTAATGAGAAATATGTTGTTATGTCACTATACCAGTCTTGCAAATCTGTCTGCATGTCAAGACCTTAATGGAAATAAAAGACGAAAATTCAGGATACAGTCTCTTGCCTTTCACTAGGTCATTTACACATCGATACTTCTCTATAACATGAAAATTTTCTGTCAGTCTGTTAACTCTAGGGTCTTAAATTTCTCTGTTACTCCTAGGAATTAATGAAAAAGATTAATTTTCTTTTTAATAATGTTGTATTTCCAATTTGGCAGCTGGTTTCATAGGATTACCTATTTTTATAAACAAGTTTTACATAAGATTGTTACACAGCTTGTGAGGTATTTTTGGTTGGGTTTAGGTTATTTTCTCCTACTGACTTTAATATTTTGCTCTCTTTTGTCCTCTGAAGACACATCAGTATCTCAGGTGCTAGTAACAGCCAGTTATTCCTGAGCATTTTTTCTTCTATTTAACAAAGTGTTTGCAATCTATTATCAGAAAATTTTGATGGTTTCATGTAGGCTGAAAAAAACCCTCTACCAATGTACTGACAATCAGGTAAGGTCAAATAGGTACTAATAGGAAACTTTAATCACAAGATCCCAGAATGGGTCAGGTTGGAAGGGACCACAGTGGGTCATACAGTCCTAATCTCCTGCTCAAACAGGGTCATCGCAGAGCACATGGCACAGGTTTGTGTCCAAGACGTTTAATATCTCCCTAAAGACTTATGCAAAATAGGCCTAAAGAAATGGAAGGTAAAACCAAAGGTCTTGTGCAGCTAGAAAAGCAAGGATAACCTTCCCCTAGCAGAAATGATGAAACTGCAGGAGAGAGAGACTCCACACCCTCTCTGGGCAATCTGTTCCACTGTGTGGTCACAGGAAAAAATTTCTTCCTCATGTTCAGGTGGAACTTCCTGTGCATCCATTTCTGCCCATTGCCCCTTGTCCCATTGCTGGGCACCACCGAACAGAGCCTGGTCCATGTTCTGACCTCTCCCTGCAGGCACTGACAGACACTGATGAGGTCCCCTCTCACTCATCTCTTCTTGAGGCTGAACCGCTCCCTCAGCCTTTCCTTATAAAGAGAGATGCTCCATCCCTTCACGATCTCTGTAACCTCCACTGGACCCACCCCAAGAGCTCCATTTTTCTCTTGGACTGAGGAGCCCAAAACTGGACACAGCACTCTGGACATGCCCCCCCATGGCTGAGTAGAGGGGCAGGATCACCTCCCTGACCTGCTGAAAATGCTCTTCCTAATGCACCCCAGCATCCCATTGGCCTCCTTGGCCACAAGGGCACTGCCACTCAGGAACAGCTTGTTGTCCATCAGGACCCCAGGTCCTTCACAGATCTTTGTAATATTATGCTGCTCCATGTTAATTTTTAATGTGCTTTTGTCAGAACATGCAATAGTGACAGAAACTAAATGCAGGAAAAATAAACAGGGATTTGACACTTGTCTATGAGAAGAGAAATCACAGAAAAAGCTTTCAGTCAACTGTGTAAGAGGATGTATTTGCAACATGTATCCATAGCAAAATCCAACTTATTTTAGGACATTAGTAGTGAGTCTCTTCTCTTTGTGTGTGTAGCTATTTCTTTTCTTAATATGTGGGCTTAGGCTTCTACAGTCCTTCACAATCTCTGTAGGGAAATCCGGCTCTCAGATGTAGGCTTGTGATCAGTGTTTCTTATTACTTGTCTAAAGAGCTCCATGCAGTTTGTGATGGGATTTTTTATGATGTTTGGAGACAAGAAAATCTCTCTAAAACTAGATAACTAGCAAAATAATTTTGAAGAATGTAGCAGAAGTGAGCTGGCTTCAACTGCCTTATTCCTTCCTTGAGATTGGAAACATCTAGTGTCATGGCAAATGAGCATGTTACTGGAAATCATGTTGGTATTGTGTTTGAATTGTGTGCTGGAATGGCTATATTTTGTTCTGTATAACTTACATTTGTATTATGTTTTCATTTTTTAAAATATCTCTGCTAAACCAGAAATCTCATAGAACACCAAATATCTTCTAATAAGTAAATTTGATTTTAAATTTTATACCCTCCCTGCATGGAATATGTCAAAGAAACTGGTCAGAGAGAATTGGACCCTGATGTGGCATAATGAAGGAATAAGAAGACAGAGTTTTATCTAAATTTTTCTACCATGTTAAAGATACTTGCATAACTTTATCTAGTTTGCATAACCATTCTCATATGTATTTGTACATGTTGCCTCTTTGATTTTCCGAAAGATGAAGCAAAGGTGATGGTCTTGTAGAAGAGAAGAAAAAAGTTTCCAGTACAGGGTTGAAGCAGTAACACATATTTTTTCCTCATTTCTAATTATCTTTTAAAATACTTTGATCTCGTTCTAAACTTTTGTTCTTTCCTGAAGACAACTGCTTGAAGTTTTATTAATAAAAGAGTGCTAATTTATTGCTGTTGGCTTTTACTAAAGAAAACCCACATGCTTTCTTTAATAATGTTATCAAAGGGATGACTGACAAAGTAGTTTTATGAGGCCTGTCTCACCTTCCCACCTATGAAAATATTTGTGTGAATGAAGTGACATCCTTGCCTTTTCAGGTCTAATATTTTGAAATTTATTGGATGATTTACATTCAGGTTTTGCAACTTAAGTCCACTTTTAAAAGGAAGAATAATAGTCTGTATTTGAAAATTCTGGTGTTTTCTCTGTGTGTATTCTTATAAATAATGTTCAGCACTATGATGCTGAGCAAAATGGAGGTTCCTGTTGTGTCAGGGTCTAAAATTTGATACTGTTATGTCAATAGTCCTTTTAAAAGCAACTGCCCACCACATGTATGCATTTTCAAGCCTGATGAAAATGACAATATTTGCATTTGCACACACAAACACACACATATATATATATGTATGGAAAATTTATATATTCATCTATATGAATATATATTTCTGAGAATTCTTATAGAATAGCTTCATCTTATGATTTCTATATTTCTTCAATCTTGCTTAAAAGAAAGTAAATGTGATATGGCTAAGGAACTCTCTTAGTACTAGAGAATTTCCAGATCTAAATGCCTTGCAAAACATTTCACATTAACTCTACAATATTCACCTTATTAGAGGTGTGACATGAAGTGATCATACAGAGTTGATGGGAAGAAGTTGTACAGTTTTAGCTGTTCAATGTTGTTCCTATACAACTGGAATTATTCTTCATCTAGTTTAGTCTGAATGAAGTTCTCCTTCACAGGTCTGCCTGTACAAAGAACTGGACTTACTATTTTATGGCATAATTGAGTTGTTCAGTTTGAAGTTTATATAGTCTCCACAAAATAGGAAATAGTAGTAAAAACAACCAAATAATACTCCCTGACATTTCTTCTTAGAAAATTAAGCAGATGTAATCCTGAACATGAAGTGGGAATAATGTCACCATTTTGCAGATGTTTCATGACCCAGATCACATTATTTGAGTCAGTTCTCTTTCTCTGACATAAGCTGATGGCAATGGATGGCTTCATAAAACTTTCTGTGACAGGTACAAAAAGGTGATTTTGGGCAGGAAAAATATTTTCCATCATCCTAGCAATGTCAAAAGCAAGACACAACTAGAAGAGAAGTTGAGGAGAATGGGTTACTATTTTACTGGTCCACAGAATCTTGGTTTCTATGGCATTTGAAGGATGCTACAAACTACGGGGGTTTAATGGAACTTTCCATGGCTATTAAATCAGAGAAATCATGAGGGAGGTGGAGGGAAAGGGAATGACTTCAGTGCTGCTGATGGAAATTTTTATAGGCATCTTGCTGTTTCCCATGGTGGGGGAAGATGGAATAAACTAATGACAGGTTAAAGGTCAAATACTTAGAGTGCATAGGTATCCAACTGCTTAGATGCTGTTCTGGAGTTTACCCATGACTTTTTGGAATCTTTTGGGGTTTGTAAAATTATTTTATTATCATACAGAGTATCTTCTTTTTTTTTTTTTTTAGGTTTTTATTTGAAGATAAACTCATTATTTACTTATCAGGAAGTATAGTACTTATAGTGCTTTTGTAATGCTTTCAGTTCAAATTCCAGCCTGAGTTCAAAAATATAAAATTTAGTATGAAGAATCAATTATTTTTTTACCATGTATGTGCTTTTTTGTGACTTTTTCCTTAGGGTTATGATCATATACTACACAATAATAACACTCCTGATACTTCAAACTGCTTGTGTTCTGTTCTTAGAACATCTGGAATAACTGAAGTTTAAACAGAGAGTTTTTTCCCTTTCAATTTCGTACTGTTCCTGCAGGAGTTGAATTACCTGATGTAAAATAGAGACAAGCTGAGAGTATTACACCAGAATCAATTTCTAGCTTGAATAATTGAACAGGTTGTGGTATATCCTTACTTAATAACCTGATCTTCAAAATATTTTGTATATGCATAAATCTATGGCAATAAATAAAGTCCATGCAGTAGATGTAGGAAATCTGAGTTTCACAGAGAAAAAAAAATTGTAAACTCTAATAAGATCAGAATTTCATCCAAAAGGATTTTTGCCAGACCTTGGTATACTTATATTTAATGAAATTAGAGCATAGAAATATAGACTCTGTTGTAGTGCTTCTACATGGAGGTTATCTTGTTGTTTCCATGTTGAAAAATATGTTTTAATACTTTTCCTATAAGGTTTTTCAGTAAATATACATTGTTTATACATACAGAACTTACATATAGCAGAGGGTTTGGGTCCAAAATTATTTAAAATAAAACTTGAAAAGCATATCCCAGTCTTAAGTTGCAAGATACCTGCAGTGAGAAAGAGGATTACTTGAGAAAGTTTAGCAGAATAGCATTTATTCCTTCAAATAGTTAATGTTTGAGAATGGATAAAATCACAAAACTAGCCATGCAAACAAATAAAAACTGCATTTCATTTTTGTTCCGTTGGGGAAGAGTTCCCTCCAGTAAACAAATAATTTGTTTGGCTAAAAGAAAAATCTTGTCTTCATTAAGTGACTATGTATTGTTGTAATGATGATGAGGAAGCTGAAAGAAGCTGTCTGTGGATAAATGTGAAACTCCAGAGGAAAGAAATAAAGAAAATTACCATTTCAAACAATTAAAGCTGTATAAAAACAATGCCTACAATCTGTTTTCTAGTGACAATAATGGTATAGTAGGTATTCATTTTGGAAACCCTAAAAGGTTTTAAAAACTCTAATAGATACCAGCACCCAAAGTATCCAACACAGTGAAGTTAATAATTTTTCTGTCCTGGAAAACATGACACTTTGGATCTCACAGAGTTTTGATTACTATGATGTTTTCTACTCACTACTCAAGTTTGCTCATATTTGTCACCAGGTGGATACCAGCAAAGTTTTTTAAACCATTCATGAAAATTTGAGGTTTAGGTAGATATCAGAAAAAGGTTCTTCACCCAGAGGGTGGGTGGGCACTGGAACAAGCTCCCCAGGGCAGTGGTCACAGCATCAGCCTGATGGAGTTCAAGAAGTTTTTGGACAATTCTCTCAGGCACATGGAAGGATTCTTGGGGATGGTGCTGTGCAGGGCCAGGAGTTGGACTCGATGATCCTTGAGGGTCCCTTCCAACTCAGCATATTCTGTGATTCTGTATTTTACTACATTTAAAAGAGAGATCTTACCTGATTTAAGATAAGTTGTATTAGAAATTCAGAGAACTTGTTCCATGCATGACAAAAGTCTTAATGTGTTTAGTTTCCTCTACTGTAAAGAAAAGCTCTATGTGTATGCTGGAGCCAAGTGACTGAAAAGTAGCTTTGCAGAAAACAAGCTGGATTGCCAGAAATGGATTTTGTAATCCTGAAATTTTTAATTTCTATCCTTTTTATTCTTTTGTTTTTCAGTAATTACTTTGTCATTTAGCAGGGCCATTCAATCTATTCAGATAAGTTCATCTTTGGTTTTTGTTACCAAGTGGAAATACTAGTTTTCTTGGTCAAGAGCACATATTTCAGAGAAGACTCCAGCACTGAACAAATTGGCAGCATTTCAGTATCCTGATGAAAAAATATCAAAAATAGAAAATGGTGGTAAATGAACACATTTATATAGTTTTACATATAGTTTTCTTGTCTGCTCTTGTTTCATAGTGTGGCTTCATACTTGCAATGAGGCAGTCAGACTTTGAAGGTATGTTGGGAATTATTTGAATGTTTTCCGCTCGAAGCAAGGCTAACCTGAGGGGCTTCTCTGCAATCACTGACATTCATCCTGTGCTATATGGTGTTGAGCATACTAATTTTATCTGTGGATATGTGAGAAAAGTGACTTGCCTATACATAAAAATTGGCAGCCTGTCACTGCCAATATACTTCTGTCATGTGGGCCAACAGCTTTCCTTGCATACCCTTGCAGAGATGCAGTGTGTGTATGCAAAGGAATAATTGGGTCCTCTCTATCAGTAGCACAGGGATGTTATGGCAGGGATGTTATGGTTTGTTAGATAAGAACAAAAAAAGGGAGTGGAGAGGCATCACACTGCTTTCTATGATTTCATTTTTTATTTTCTTAATAGTATGGTCATTGGAAGACAGCATATTTGTAAATTAATTTGCAGATGGGTTTAACTTTGCCTATAAAATGTCTGGTTTGAATTCCATGGCATATTAAAACCTGATAATCCTTTGGGTCTGGCCTCTTAGACCTGTTTGCTTTTTGTATTAGCTGTTTAGTTTTGTGAATTACATCAGCAGCAGATTACAGCAGGTCCTACTCTGCTAAACACCATACAAACACATAGCAAGGGACAATGCCTTCCTCAAGACCTTACAGTTTAAATAGATTAAAAGATTAACAGGAAAACACAGATGTGAAGTGTCTTGCTCAAGGTTACCCATCAGGCCAATAACAAAACCAGAACTGACCTGGTCCCTGTGTCCCAGTCTAGTACCCTGTTGATCACTCCATGGTGCCTCTGGAAGTTAATTTGAAGTAATATTTTCAACTTATGCATTCAAATTGCTTTTAAATCTAATTGTGATAGTCTAAAAGGTATCTTGGTGAGAATAAAACCCCCTCAACAAGGGAACTGGAGGACACAGTCACCCCTGAGGCATGTCTCACTTTCTTTTTAGCACCATTCATCATCTTTGACAAGAAAATGCTTTGAATACAGTAGAAAGTTTTTCAGCCATCCCTTCACAGCACAAGAGGAAAGAGGCTCTACTTATTCCCAAACTGAATATAGACTTACAAAATTTTAGTCCAGAAAATTTTTGCTACTTGAGGGTCACCAGGAAATGCCCGCTTACCTATGGGAGCCTCAAGGACACTGTGACCTGCTGCTGTGGTCCAGCTCGTCCTATGGGGAACTGTGCAAGTTTTCTGAGGAGAAAAAACATAATCATCAAAGACAGGAACAGACTTAGGAAGTAATGAAGTTTTTCCATAGAAAGTATTTAACAACTGTTGGGTTTGGCTGTGACTGTTCAGCTAAGATTTCAAATTAAAGCTCTTGGTCTGGTACACTCCAAATTAAAATTTAGGCCTCACTATAGCAAGCCTCAGAATAGGCAATACTCTAATCTCATAGAGGACTGGACATACATTCTTTTAGGGTACTTGAGTAATGAACAAAGCAGATCCCAAACCCTACATTTTGTCTCTGTGAGTCTGTCTTCTGTGGAAATTTTACAAGAGTACATGGCAAACTAGCAAATGGTACATAAACCATTTCCTATTGACTAATTATGTGTATTGTAAGACATCATATTCAGATTGTCTCTGCTTCTAAAAGCCATAAAAATAATTTTAATCTATGAAGTATAGATTAAGAAAATTGCAACAACTTACTTAAAACAGTCTAACCAAAAACATCCTTTCCTCCTACCTTTCAATCTCAGCGGGAGGTTGAAGTTTAGATTTTTAAGTTGAAAATTTTAGCTATTGATTATGAGTGATAATTGCTTTTATCTTGTGGAAAAAGGAGCTATTTTGCATATGTATTTGCAGTGCATGCACTGCTTACTTTTTGCAATTATTCTCATTATTTTTTTTATCACCTTTCCTTCAGGGTAAGGATTGTATATGACAGTGTCCCAGCAAAATGTGACGAAAACAAGAATTACTTTCTTTTATCTGAACACAAAAACAAGGAAAACATATGTTGGATTCTCTTCAGCTATGCTATTAGCAAAAAATTCATTTTGAAAGACACAGTAGGAGGAAGAGAGAATAGTGAAGTAAAATAGCAAAATCAAGGAAATGCTCTGAAATAAAAAAAATTTCTTTAAAAAGATTTGTTGTTACGTGTCCAATATTGTATAACTAGTCAGAATGGGATATGCAAGTTATTTAATGTTTAATTCTTTGATCACATTTGAGGTATTTAATATAGAAGCTTTCCATTACCTGATTTTTTTTTTCTGAGAAAATATTGATAATCAATAACTTTGAAGAGTTATGTTGGAGGTTAGGATTTTTCCTTTCTTTTTTTTTTTTTACTTTTCTTTGTCTCAGGGAATTTTGTCCCATTTGTTGCCTAAGAGATGGGAACGACCAAACCAATACTTAAGAGACAGAAATGGTTGCTGCGGGGTGTTGCAGCAGCCCTCTCGTTAGAGGGTAGAAAGGAGATGAGACACAGATGACTTGTTTTTTTTCACACTATGAAAAGGATCTTGGTTTATTCTTCTTTACAATTCATCCACCTGACTCCAATGATTCACTGACTCTGGCTGCACAAGCTCCTACTGTAGGCTCTACTATAGTCTGCTTGACTATGACTGCATACAGTAGTTTGCAGACTCTGAATGCAGGCTTTTACCTAGCTAGACTGTGACTGCAGGCTTCAGCAGCAGGCTCTAACTGCAGACCCAGACTGACCTCACAGCAGTGATTTTCTTTCGCTCTCCCTCTGGATCCTTCCTCATTCTTCTTCCTCAAGGTTCTCTAGTCCCTCTGGATCATTCCTTCAGTACCTTTAGTTTCTTCTTCCTTAGGGATCCTCACCTGACCAGCCAACATACGCCTTTAATCATACTTATCTTTATTGGATATAGCTGTGACTCATCAGGGGTGTCTTGGTTTGAAAGACAGGTATCTGCCAAGAAAGCGAGAGCCTCCCTTGGAAATCAAGAAGGAAAACCCCTTTCCTCCTAATTATTATAATTTTGAAATTAAGGGGCTTTCAGGCAAAGATATAGGAATATCAGTTCTAATATAACTAGGAATATTACAAAATACAAAGGTAGTAGTACAAAGAAAAAAAAACAACCAAGCACACAACAACAACAAAATAATGTTAGAAACACTGACAGAGTCAGAATACAACCTGACACCTGTTGTCAGGGTGTTGGAAGCAGTCCAAAATAAGTTCTCCTGGAGTGACAGATATGGCTCCGTTGGCGTAGTGATGATCCTGTAGACGGGTCCAGTCTTCCCTTGGGAGTCCAGTGGAAAAACCAGCTTCCCTGGTCTTCTGATTTCCAGGTTTTATTCAGGCAGGAATGCCTGGCTCCTCCCCATGGGTGGAGCATCTCACAATGGGATGATGTAATTTTATCAGTCATGCAGTGAGCCTTAATGGCCCATTCACAGAAGATACCCCCCTGGAGGGAGGCTGGGTCCTGGAAGAGATAAGGAAACACTGCCCCACCTGGTTTTAACAGCTGGCCCATTAACAGAAGACACTCACCCCCTCCCCCTGGAGTTATGTGGAATAGGTTATACAAGAGACAGGGAAAAAACATCTCCTCAACCGGTTTTAACAGATGAAAATAGAATACACATATTTGGTTACATATTGCAACCCAAGACAAGGGGCAAGGTCACCTGTAATCACTTCTTCTACAGGGAGGAGGAGGAGGAAGGGTGCAGCTGGCTACTCTCTTAGCTGGGGGGCTTTCTCTTTGGAAGAGCAGACATACCATGAGATTTTGGCTGGGGGGTCATGGGGCTGGGCTCAGCTCCTCACTATCTCTTACTTTCATATCAGAGGGGAGATGGCCGGTCTGTGGTTGTTGTGGAAAGAATTCGCTGCCACCATGGTATTCCATCTTTTACTGCTTCTACCATGAGTGAGACTTTGCTCATAAGAGCAGCCATTAAACTGGGACCTTATCGAACACCTGATCTCACTGGAAATGACTCAGCATCTCCTTGGGTGCCTCAAGGGAAAATCCAGGACCCCAATCCCCTCGCCACATTTCAAGGGAGTGTGTCCGGGCTGCTTGCAGAAGCCGCTGCCCAGCCCCACTGTTTTCTGCTGGTGCATCGGGTTTTTTGCTACACTATAACCCAGCGCCCCTGCCCACCGGGACATCCCATGGCTCCTGCTATGGCTGCAGAGTTTCTGCTACATTTTGTTGGTCACCCCGGGTGTGTGCGCCTCTGCCTTTCCAGCCTGCTGCTCTGAGGTTCCTGCTACGGCCCTTTTTGTCATCTGGAGGGGCACCAGGATCAGCTTCCTGATGCCAGTTTGTAAAGGAAGCCTCTTTTCTATCTCTCCCATTGGCTCACTCACCGTTACCACATGCAGAGAAGGCTGAGCTCGCACCACAGCGCCCCCTGCAGCCGCGGGGGAATCATCGCACCTGCCCTGCCTGGCCGGGAGCCACCAGCGCCCCTGCTGGCTGTGACCGGAACTGCACCAAAGGGGAAAGTGCTCAACAGTTGAGAGAAGGCTGTTACTGATTTTCTGTACTTTGTTTGTTGTTGCTGTTGCTGCCAGCCTTGTTTTGTACGTATATATATATTTTTTTTTTTCTGTAAAAAACTGTAAGTAATAATAATTTGGAGGGAAGAGAGTCACATTTTCCATTCTAAGGGAGGTTCCCAGCTTCCTTTGCAGACATCTGTCTTTCAAACTACAAGTTATAACTGGAAAATTAAACTCTTTAACCCTTTAAGCAACAAAAGCATACACTGATCAAATCAAGATAAATGGACATTTTACGCTTATTAAATGCTGTGTATAACCTTCAGACCAACTACTATTTTAATAATTTTTTTAACTCCTTCTTGACGAAGAAATGTCTTGCTGTTTGTATTCTAGTTATTCTCAATGGTTAGGAGTTTGAGCAAAATGCTGTATGTATTTGCCATAACGTAGTTCTGGATTAGAAATTCTAATGGGGGGAAAAAATCACAGTCCTGTGGCAACCTAGAAAAAATGACAAAGTTGAAAATCATCCATAATTATTATCAGTATCAATATCTTCAAGTTATTAAGAAAACTTACATGAATATTTCAATTAATTTTGCAAGTCAATATTTAATAAGCACCAAAAGGATGGAATAATTTAAGGAGACCAATTAAAAATAGTGACTTAACATTTGCATATTGGCATTGTGCTGAAAGTTGTGCTTTGTAAAGGCATGTAATTGAAAGGACTGCAATTGCAAACTCTTCCTTGTTACATTGTCAGCCTAACTGTCTACCTTCCAGTTTGCCTATTTGTCAGAAGTAGGCCTCTCTGTTGCCTTAGTCTGACATTTAAGAGCAGGGAAACAATGAAATCTTCAATCACACCTCAAATCTTATCACACTGGAGAGTGACTTTACTGAAACTCGTAGCAGGCATTTTATTAAATCTGACAAGGGCATGATCTCTTGTTCTGTGTTTTTTGTTTTGTTTTGTGTTGTTTTGTTTTGTGTTGTTGTTGTTGTTGTTGTTGCCTAACTTTCATGCACTTTTTTTACCCTTTTGGCCTTTCCTGCAATGGATAGGATTTGGTTAAACAATAGAAGTTGGACACAACCTTGTTTGCTTTTTTAACCTGGAAACATAATTCAGTTTGTTTAGTTGTTTGGGTTTTTTTTTTTTCTTTAAATTCCCAACTACCTTTTGAAAGTGTTATAGCTGTCTAACCCCTCAAATATCTAAGTAATTTTTCATCTTGGAGTCTAAAGCTTTACGGATTTACTGGCAGCTGTCTCGTCTCACCATTTCAATGTTAGTTTTCTCTATTTCTCTGACCATATACATATTTCTTCTGGTTGTTTTAAATCCATTTCTTTTATTACTTACTATTAGCAAGTATTACAATTTCACATTCTTTATTCATAAAAGCTTCCTTAAAAAATTTGCATTGGTAAAATATGTGTATTTCTCCTTTCTCTGATATTACGTCCTAGTTTTTGTTGTTGTTGTTGTTATTCTTCTCCCCTGTTTCTCCTGGGTCCAAATATATTCCTCAAGGAGTATGTTTAAAAGAATAGCTTTTCATAAAATTACAATTCTAGAATTTTTTAAAGCTTAAAAATGCTGACATTCACTGTGTGAAAGATGACATTTGCTCCCCAGGAATACTGACCTGAACACTCTTGGTTTTCTACTTCAGAAACCTTGAAACTTTACATGCAGTTATTTTCAGCATTAGTTTCCAAAGCCTTAAGCTCTCTAACACTATTATCCTATCATGCATCAGGAGGGAAAGAGTGTTTAGATCCAGCATTGAATGCCAGTATGAAACTACAAGAGGTAAAATACAGTCCCACTACCTGCTGAGAACAGCAAGAGAAAGACCAGAAAAATAAGACACCCTTTGTCCTATATTTATTCTCTGTAGAGTTCTCTGGGAGTCTGTAATCTGCAATCTGCAGGGGTCTTGGAGGCAACCAAAAGATACAGCTTTTTACTGTTACATCCTAAAAATGAAGCAGGGAAATTCTGTCACTTTTTTTTTCATATACTTTAGATAGGTTGAAATTACTTATCTAAAATCTTCTGGAAGTAAACATGAGACTAAAAGCCAAACACATTTGAAATAGGTTTCCTGTGGGTTCATATTAGACTAGTTTGAAACTATGTACTTAAATGGACATTCAGTTAATGTCATTTGCTTATGATTTTTTATAAAGGAGTTCACAATTACAGCACAAATATTAACCATTACTAAAAAGATGATCTAATTTGGGGCGGTTATTTTGAAATTTTAATTATTATGCTGTTATGTAATTATTAAATATTTTGGCACAAAACTTGATGTTTGTCACATTTTATTTAAATTTTAAAAATTTTATCCTGAAGTTGGCAATATTTGTGCACATCAGCAGAAAGGTCCAGTTCACAGAAAATAACTCTCTTGGAGGCAATGAGGTGCCTTGTTAGAACATCTTAAACCAAAGAGTTATGTTTCAAAGGCTTTGCCAAGTAAAGTTAAATTCAAAGTCTTTAAAGGAATGGGACACAAATGCCATCAAAAATATCTTAATTCAACAATGTGGGGAAATCATTTTTGAGGAAAATGTTGTATGTAAAAATACCTATAGATGGTTAAGATTTTGGTTTATAAATGATTGTGTAACCTAACCGATTTTTTCCCTATTGTCTTATCTTTCACATGTTTTTTAAGAAACATCTTAGGTACAGAATTTTATGCATAAAATTACTTTATAAATTTAATTTCCTTGGCAAAAGCAATGAGGATCTTTTTTACTCTCTGTGTTGGTCACTTGGATGACATCTATGTTACTGAAATAATCTAGCAGACCCACAGATTAGGTTTTCTATTCTGATGTCAGAAGCACACTTCAGACAGTGAATATTCAAGGCAAACTGGGTGAAGGATACTGTTTTAAAAATTAAATATTGCTTTTTATGGAAATATTAATATTGCTCAAATGTTGGTAAAACTGTGAGGTTTGCACAGGATATTAAGTACTCTTCTTCTGCTCTGATAAAACAAAATATTAGAAAATGTAGGTAAATGGATAAAGGTGCCAAAATAACATGACAAAAATAATCAGAGATAACAGTACACAAATCTCTAAAGAAGGAAAAATTACAACTTGGATTTGTGAAATTTCTATCATAAGCAGATCTACTCACACAAGAAAGTAACTGTAGAATTTGATGCTTGTTTATGAAAAAAACCTGTTGAAATATATCTCCATTTTTTAGGGGCTCTTAAATGTCTTTTTGAACTGGGGAAAAGAGAAATTTTATTGATTGAGCAGAAAGAGCAAAAAAAGGAAATTAACATTTTCAAACATTTTATTTTAACATAGCACACAGTCCTATTTCTATCAAAAATAGCATTTTTAACCTGTTCTAATCCAGTTTGTTTTTCCAGATTAAAGCAAATTTCTATGGAAATTCATCCTGGTTTGACAGAAGAGGGCAGTGTTTCTTTACAATTGTGAATAGGAAATATGCATATTATTTTAAAAATCCGTCTCTAGAGAGTATTTTGAGCCAATGAATTTAAATGTAATAAATGCCCTCTGAATATGCTGCTTAGTAAAAATAACAGGCAATGAAAAAAGCCAACATTACTGTTACTTAATTGTTGTCAGAATTGTACTGACCTAAGGAACAGCATGTAACCTTTAACATACTATATAGATGATTGATTTTTGTGTTCAAAGATTAAATCTATGGAACAACATCTTAGGTTGAAAATGGTAAAATGATAAAAAATTAAGCCTAACACTACTTGTTTTCAGAATGTACTAAGGATATTAGCATCAAAAAATAGCTTTGCAGTAACTCACATGAATCAGTAGGGGTAATCCCACATTATGTGTTCATAGTTTTGTAGTGTCCCCTCTTACAGAGCAGGAAAACTAAAAAAATATGATCACAGTTTATTAATGGAATAAGAGAATTAAATATGTCTTTTACATTAAAGACTGACTAAATCCTGGCTGATTTCAAGCTAATTATTTGTTTTAATGGCCTTTTAGCATAGTGATGTTTGCCGAGTCTGTGCCTACATGATTGACATATTTCAAATATCCTGAGTGGTTTTATTTATTTCTGCCCAAAATAATATTACAGGGACAGATTTCTCCCTTTCCTCCTTCTTCCTATCAAAACCTTGCCCTAAAGCTATTTATTCCTTATATTAACACTTTGCTCTTGTCTGTGAGCACTTTAATTCAACAGGGGATGGATGAACCTGAATAGCTACTCTTTGGGGAGCACTGGATTTCTCCACATCCAGAAGATGAGGTTTGTTCATATGGACATAGAGAACCAAATTTCTCCAATGTGTAATGAAAGTGATTGTGTAAACAGGTATTGAAATTTGGTCTGTTTAATCTTGGAAGCAATGTCTTCTGCCATTTCCACACAGAATTACAATATTGCTGCCAGCCTCATTAGCCTCTTGTACAAAGTAAATCTTAATTCTAAAAGAGTCCTAGGAACAAAATGGCTGTGCAGAGAACAAAGCAAAATTTAATTAAAGAACTTATTAATTAAAACAAAGGAAAGTACTTGAGGAAGGAAAAGGCATTTAGAAGTTTTTTCTTGCTTTTGTTTTATAAGTCTGTTTCCTTTCATTCTCTGCCTATTTCTCAAAAAAAAAAAATTGATTAAATTCAGTGATTGGGGAAGTGGTTCTGCAATCCACCCACACTTGCCTGGAAAAGCAGTAGCACAGAAAGCAATGGTATAAGAGTCTCTCAGTCTACTCCAACTGCATGAAAAAAATCCTCCTGTAGTATTCAGCTTTTCCTTCCTCTGCTGCTCACAGAAATACAAGGTGTAAGCTGCACCTCCACTTGGAGCAGGAGACAGTGCATCAAGCCTGTACATGTGAGCTACCAGAAAAGTTCTTACATTTTGTGGAACATGAATTTTATGTAACAATATCTTGAATGTCTTGGGAAACAAAGAGCTGAAGTGATAAATTCCACATCCTACTAGTAACAGCCCAAACAAGCCTTTTCTAAAGCCTGGTGGCATTTTGGGGGGTTGTGGCAGCAGCAGTGAAGACAGAGATTGGCCTCTGTGTTCTTTAATTGGTCCAATGTGTCCTAATACAAAATTTCTTTGAGACACAGGTTGCTCAAACTGTTCTGATTAATGTTTATCCTGCAAATATCATCATTCTTAGTTATAGAGATGCTTGTCAAAGAAGTCAGAAAAGCAGACAATATGCAAACTGACAAAATGAAATATATTCCAAATATATAATCTTATTTGGAATAAAATTCTAAAACAATGGCATTTGATATGGCCCTAGGCCTGAAGATACATGAGATCAAGTATGAGATGAGATATATTATTACTTCAGGTGATCAATTGTGAATACTTTGGGGAATAAAAGTGTTCTTTTTCTTGGTTATAAGGACTTTGGTATTATAGCAGTTTACTTCATTGATTGTATATCCTGTGTGCTTGTTTGGTTTTTACAGTTTCTGTTTATATTAGTTGGGTTCTCTGGATTCATACAGCTTAATTCATGTGCAGATAAAATGGGAAAGTACTGTTTTATCAATCTTCTGCATTTGATACCTTGAAATGAAGCTGCAAAGTTGTTACTGTTTTCTTTTATCCATAAGTCCCTTGATAAAAATTCTTGGCTTTTTAGGACTGATATCTAAACTGATTTTAACTTTGCTTCAGTATATGAATATAATCTGACCTGAAGAATTTTTATGTGTTCAAATAAAACTGGAAAATAATCTGTACACATAATCTATGGTAAACAGAGTGAAATGAGGCTAAAATTTGGAACAAAGGTGAATATTGTGGAATTAAAGGTGATATTTAACACATTGCACATTTGTCTTAAGATAAATTCAGAGTTTAAACACTGGTTGAATGGCAAAACTGTGAGGATAGGTCTCTCATATTTGTTAACTGTAGGGTATAGAAAGCTTAAAACTCTACCTTTTCCATTCATTTTTTGCACACTTGACAGAAATAATAAATAATAATCATTAAATGAACATGGAAGAAAATGCTGTAGAGATACTTTGTAGTGAATGCCAAGGCAAAAAATACAGTATAGATACAGGTATCTTTATGGACCTAAATAAATCCTATTTTAATAGACAGCAACTGAAAAGATACATTGCTTCTGTGTTCTCTTGTGCAGTTGCTGTATGTTTACCTGACACTCACAATCCTGATAACCTTACCTTGGAAAACCATGGTGAAAGGTAAAGAAAAATACATATTCAGATTTTTTTTTTTTCTGGAGGTGAGAACAGAGATAAATCCACTGTTATAATTTTGTTGCATTACTCAAAAATTGCACTTCTCATGCAAAAATCACAAAGCAATTTGAAAATACTTGGTTAAGTAACCAGCAGATATCCCTTGCAAAGCAGAAAATGTAGTTTCATCAAAGACAGTAAAGTTAAATTATTAACCAAAGCACAACAGAAATGTTAATACTCCTTTGCTGGGGGAAATACTAGAAATCTGCCCAGTACTGAAATAAGTATTTCTATTTTAATATTTTTGGCCTAAGTCATAAGCTGTGCTTGTATATCACAGTACTGACTTCCGCTTTTCATAAGTATATGAGAAGAGTCTTGAACTGGCTGCAGTTTCAACAAAAAATTATGTCACCTTACTTTTATGAGAAGCTGGAAATGGGTGTTTTAATGACCCAGAGGTTGCCTTCAATTGCCATTTTTTACTGCCTTCCTCACACACCTTTTTGCAGGCAATCTCTGGCAAGATGTTATATCTATGAGCACATACTTAGGCTGAATAAGATTTCAGGGTGCTTTGTGTATCCTAATTTCAAGACAAAGGGGAGTTGCTTTCCGAGGAAGTGTTTGTGGGTGGTGAGACGTAAATTTGAAAATTCTAGCTGATCCCCTATAGTAAATTTAAGAACATGCAGTGTGTGTTAGAATGTATTTTGAATAAGTACTTTAGAACATATTTTAAATTGTATTTTAGAAGTAAGAACCAAATGCTGTGCCTGTTACCCTTTAGCATACTTTAAGCACTAACCAGCACCTGGCCTCCTCAATGATAATAACAGGGGCTAACCAAAACAATGGAGCTAAGAATGCAGATAAGGAGAAGAACACAGACTCTTAGCTGGCAGAGACTGAATTTTCACCTTGAAAAAGTGCCAAGAGGGCCAAAGCACATACAAGAGAGATAAAGGTGAGGAGTTAATCAAGGAAGATGTACCTTTTCTTCATCCTCGAAGACCCCCAAAGACCACCACGATGAACTGAGCATGCCCAGAAGGGCGTGGAGCTAATTAACATACGAGGTGAGAACAGGTGGAGCCAGGGAATGCACATGTATGAGGCGGATTGTACAATTACATGCATATGTAAACTCTCAGGGAATATTAGGGAGGGCAAGCTCTCGGGGGTTTATGCATGTCTTTGGTGAAACTATTCCCCACGCATCTCAACGTCGATTAAAATACATACTGCTCTAACAACTACCTTTAATTGTGGAGCCTTTTCCGCTGCGTTTCAGGTGGGTGGTTGTTTTAACAGAAAAGATAAATCTATTATGGACTAATGTATTAGTTTATGTTTCATGAAACCTTTTTGAAATATCATATTTTTATTTTCAATTTATTAAAATTGATAATGGAGAAATAAAAAAATTACATGCAATACACAGTAATGCCTTTCCTTTGACTACAATATTTTGTGAAGATTTCTAAACAAGCTTCAAAACCAGGGCACTGTGGGCTTTCAAATACCTTTACTTCTATTTTCTCTGCTTCCTAAATTCATGACTTTTTAAGAAACTTTCTTAAAAAGGAAGTAGTGTGCCAAAATTACTGTTTATTCCCTGTCTTATACTTAAATTGAAGATGTTACATGGTATTCAAATCCTTCCTGTAACTGAAGCCAAGTTGTGCTTATGATATTAAATTGAATTACAGTATCAAAAAATTTGAGGTGGAAAGTCAAGCATTTTCTTCTTCCTTTTAAAGTTTATATGATTTTTATTAAATTCTTTGTATTTTCTAACGCAGATACATTTATAGTTGTATTATTTTTGCTCTCCATGTTTTAAAGGATGTAATTAGTACAGTGACAAGTAAAACTTGAAATAAATTATTCAATCTGGCCAGGATATTAATTCGATAGCTCCTTGAATGACTAAAGATTTCCTAATGTTCTTAGAGTTATGGAGTTGATTTTAATGTTGGGAGAATTTTAATGTGGGGGAAGTTTTTCTTTCTGTTGTCAAGATTTTAGGTGACCATCTAAAGTAAATGTGAAGCAGATATGTGTGTTTTCAGCTGCAGCTGACAACAGCAATTTATAGAAATTTGACTGATAGAGATTATTATGGATATGCCGTTTGCAAAACATTTCTTTCCTCCTTGACTTTTGTTCAAGACTGTCATGGGTTGGACCGGGAAGTTGTGTGCCAGGAAGTTACGTCTGCGTGTACACACAGGCAGGGTTAAATTTTGGAGATTTCTTTCACAAGGTAACAGGCTGCTAGCAAGGTAACAGGGCCGTGCCGTGGCTGTGGGTGGCTTGGGGAGGGGCCAGGCCTCGCGGCCGCTCTCTCCCCCGAGGAGACCCCACGGACCACGGGAGCGCAGGGGGAGCCTGGGTGGATTGGCTCCTGGCCACGCTCCCCCACTGCGGGGGGTGAGAAGAAGGTGGCGAGGCCTGGCCAGGCGGCAGAGACCTCTCCCTTTTTTTCCCCCTCTCCCCGCTGCCAGCGGAGAGGGGGGAAAAGGGAGGTGGTGATGCTTGGCTGCACGGTGAGAGCAGCCGAGCAGGGGGCCCCAGGCTGTGTCCCGGTGGTGAGGGCCTGCATGGAAGCCTGGAAGGGTCCCGGGGGCCCCGGCCAGCAGGGTGGGGTGGGGCCCTGGCCCCCGGTCCCCCACAGAGACAGTCCCAGCATGCAGCCAGCAGGAGAGTGGGGCAGGCCTTCACCCCCGGTCTCCACTGGCAGAGATTTGAGAGGTAACACCATGGATTGCTGCAAGAGAACCAAGACAAGAATTTAACCCCTTCCCTCCTTCAAATGGATACTGCTGAAGAGAGAGCATTGAAGACTTCATGGAAGAAATGGACTATTTCTTAGTAGTTTTGGGGAATGCTGTTTCTGGTTGGGGTGTGGACTGAGAGAATCTTCGCTGAATACTAGGTAAGCATTTTAAAATGGTATCCCAAGAAGGCTGAGATCCTACAGCATTGCGGGCAGCTGTAGGTTGGGACATTGACATGAAAGCCACCAGGAGGACAGAGTTTTTCTGGTGGTGGGTGTGATGCATGGATTGTTTTGTGAGAAATGAGTGGATTGTGGGGAGGAGGGGAAGTGCTTTTGACATTTCAAGTTTTTTTCTTTTTTTTCTTCTTGTGTGACTGAATAAACTATCTTTGTAATTTATAAGTTTAGGGCTGTTTTGCCTTTGTTCTACCCCTGATCATGGTTCTCACAGAAGGGCAAATGCTCAAACCAGAGCAAAGACTATTAGGGATTAGGGATAATTATTAGGGATTCCTCTCAACCTACCAATGGCTAGGTCTGGAATACAATTTCTGACAGATACAAAATGAGAATGATAGGAAAAAAACCCCTAAATAGAATGTCTTTTAATATTTCAAGTTACTAATTTTTTGATTCTTGTAATTATATTCTAAACGAAGTATTGTTTATCCATTTTTGTTGTATAAAACTAATTGTCATTTAGACGAAGTCCACCATGAAAAATAAGGAAATCTGCAGGAAATGATAATCTCAAATGCATATATGTAAAACTAATTTGAAAAGTATGGATACAGTCATAATGACCTTAGCGCATGGATCTCTTTAGCTGAATCATTTAAATGTTGAAGTGACCTGCTGTGTGTTTCAAAATGAAATCTGGACCCATGTTAGTCAGTTCTGCTCTGTTACAAACCAGATTCGTGCTTTATAAAAATAATCACAGTTCTATATTTTTCCACTTCTAAAAAATGTGTATAAGCTATGAAGGACTCATTGGTTAAAAATGTCAAGCAGCCATCATGATGTTGACTTTCATGCACAACTGTGTTGAAGAGTATGTAGCTGAGCAAAATGTATTGTAAAGAACTGGAATTTATGACTAGTGTTGTTAGCTGTACATTCTATTATCCTGTCCTTGACAAAAAAAAATCCCTTTGATTTTATCCATGTTGAGTGTCAAACTGTGAACAACATGAAGCATCTTTATTTTAATTTCAGCTGTTTATATCTGTATTTATTTAATAGCAATATTTCAGGGTAGTTAACAATTATAATGAAAATTATGTAACATATTGTGCATTTTTGTCAAGACCATCTTGATGAGACTAATCAGCTGTGTCTGAAGGAGTTCTGTAACTGTTCTCTTGCTGTCAGGTATGATTTGATACTGTCCTGTAAAGAAACTGTAAATTGGCTTTTGGGGTTTTGTGAAATAGGGTGTAATACTTTTTGTAAGGGTTTGTTGTACTGTTTTGGGGGTAGAAAGGAACAAACATGATTTTCATACCTAAAATATCAGAAAAATATCAAAGCATCCATATTGATAGCTTGAAACAGAGTATTAGAACACACATCTTTTTGATTTGGGCACTAGATAGTCTCTGGGCAGCCTGTTCCAGGGCTTGACAGTCCTTTCAGTGAAAAAAGTTTTTCCTAATGTCCAATCAAAATCTCTTCTGGTGCAACTTGAGGCCATTTTTTCCTGACCTATCCCTTACTACTCATAAGTTCTTCTACTTGGCAGAAGAGCCCAAGTCTCACCTGGGTACACCCTCCTGTCATGGAGTTTTAGAGAGTGACAAGATGACCTCTGAGACTCCTTCTCTCCAGGCTAAATATGATGAGTTCCCTCAGCTGCTCCTCATCAGACTTGTGCTCCAAACCCTCCCACAGCTCCTTGCCTTTCTCTGGACTCTCTCCAACCCCTCAACGTCTTTCTCTTAGTGTTATTTATAACAAAGTCACAGAATAGCTCAATCTCCACAATAGCTGTTGCTCAATGACCACTAATGAAATCTGTAGCACTCTGTAAATCCCAAAAGGCATTTCAGGCATCTTAAATGATACTTGAATATTTATTATTTCAAATGCTGATAGCTTTCCTACAAAAGAAAGAAAAGATCGTCTTTGTGAAGGTATTCTGTGAAATGTCAGTGTTCTAACTGCTTCACTCAATTTTTTCACCTTATCATTGGGATTTTCCTCTCCTTCTTTGTTCCCCACCAGAAATTTAGATCCAGAATGCTGCTTAATAATTTCAAATACTTTTTAGATAATAAAATAAAATATTAAATACTAAAAGTGGTTTGTAAGTACTCCCAACTTTAATTAGCACTCTTCCGATCTATTTGACAATTAGTTGGTATGTTTATATGTTCCTTTCCTTTTTTGGTAGTCTGTCCAATGCTGATTGTTATTTTTCTTGTAAGAGCAACTGTGAGTCTCAAATAATTATAAGATTATGGATTGATATTAGCAGAAAATTCACATAAATATTTTTGTTTGTTGATATGCTGACTAAATATTTTGCTCTTGAAATGCAGGAGATTTAGAATGAACAATCTCTATAAGCTTTCTGTAATCTACAGAATCCTAGTGTCTTTTGCAAAGGACCTTCTGGTCTTTTCTTAAGCATAAGATCAGCTTAATGTTTTGTACACATTTTCATCTCTCAGAGCTTTCATGAACCCAAATGTTATTGAAACAATATTTACAGAATGTCCTAAAACACATTATCAAAGAGAAAAAAATGGCACAAAAATATTCATAGAGTAACAAAATGCATAAAGTATTTCCATCAGAAATAACATACAAGAAAATTTAGTACCTGAGAGTCTATTTATTACATCCCAGAATTGTGAATTTTTGTTCAATAATGGCAAAAAACCTTTGACAATATATTGTTATGATTGTCTTTCTCTCATATGTCTTCTCTTCATAAAAGTATTATTTATTTTTCTGAAAAAGAGAGAAAAAAGCAAACAACCACCCTTTATTCTATTGGAAATACTGTTAAATAGCAAATGGAGAACTCATTGTGTACAGATCTTACTCAAAGTTATGGAGGCTGATGGATACCTCTTTTTTTGCTTTTAGTATTTTCTGGTTTAACTATATATTTTATTAAAGGGAATATGCATAAGTGGGATTTGACTTTGGCAATCAGTAAAAGGACTGAAGTTGAGTGACAAGATGCTTTTGGTGAAGCTGAGTTTTGTTGTGAGATTGTTTGGTTTTTATTTTTCCCCAGGAATGATCTGTATACTGTGCTGGAATTTAGAACATGTTTTACCTAATTCCCTACTAGGGCAGGAATCCTATTGATTGAAGGCAAACTAGATTAATATTAATTTGTAAGCCTCTTTTTCTCTTTTTTTTTTTTCTTTCCCCAAAACGTTAAAACTTCCTTTTCCAGAAACACATCTACCATGGTTGGTTCTTGACCAAAATCAAAAAATAATTGACCAAAATCAAGGTCAATTATTTTTTTCCACTGCTTACCTCTGGGAACTGGGTCTTCCCCATAACTGCTCTTGGCAACAGCATCTAAATTACTAATCTAGTACAGAAGAGTCATCTAATCGAGCTGTTGAGGTTCCTTTGTCTTTTTCTATTGATGGCATCGTACTCTGTATCCTGCTACCCCTAAAAAATTTAAAATCCCCAGCAAACATGCTTCAGTCATATCAATTGAACAAATTTAACATGCTTTCATTCCTGAGTGTTGTGAGAGCACCATTGTCTTCAAATGAAAAAAATAATAAAAATTATACCTACACTTTGTAATGTTCAATTCAAAGTTGACTTATTCTTTCAAACTAGGCATCATTCTTTATACTCTCAGAAATTGAATAGTCTGAATACACACAAATATAATGATGATTTTTACAGAAGCCAGGTTATTCTCTGAAAGCCTATTTTCATATTTTCTTTGGGCAAAAATACTAGGATAGTCTTTCTTCATAATTATAGGGGTCATTGCCTGCCTTTCAATGCAAGGGAATCAATAGTTTAATCCGAAGTGAGAATATTGCTTTTAAGGTTTGGCAGGAAATCTGATAAGGATTTAACAGATCTTCATGGAATTCTCTGAGTCATTGAAACTCTTCATGGGGAAGAATCAATTTCAGCTAATTTCTTAGCTCAAACGGGTAAAAGTAGTTTCTAAGTTATTATTAATCAAATGAAAAAGTTCTTTAAAAATAGTTAATGAAAGTAATAATTTATGAAACGGAATTGAAAAAGAAGAAAGATCTGAAGTGATCTACCTAAAAATATCAGTGTATTTTGTGTTTTTATTTCACAACTGCTTCTGAGGGCTTTTTCTATTTATTTGATTTTGTAACTGAAAGGACATCATATATTGAATAATTATATACAACCATGTACTGTAGAAAAACAGTGAAATGTGGTTTTTCAGACTTATTTGACAAAAAAATTTCTCACTGGAAGGAGTTTTTGTGCTGTCACCAAAGTTTCAGTATCTCTCAAAAATTCATGGGCTTATATTTTCTTTTTAACCACAGAAAAAAGCTTTTTTTTAAATTTTTGCCTTAATTCCACTTTGATTTCTGACAAATCTTGTTTTTCTTAGCTTTCCAAATATGAGTGTCTCTTTCTTACAGGAAAAGAAAGAGATTTTCTCACCCTTTGAATTAATTTTGTGTTTTACTTTCAGGTTTACTACTTGGTTTGGTTTTTTGTTTGTTCATTTTTATTTTATTGCTACATTTCCATTCCATTGCCAGTATTTGCTTAACTCATGCTTTTCAGTTTTGTTTCTCCTTTCGTATTTTAAACTACTGGCCTGCCTATCTTCACAGGAATGCTTTACCACTTAAGTATCTCTCCATACTTTGTCTATTAAAAAATAGGTGCAAAAGGTAGAAAACCCCATCCTCAGCCTTCTTACTACTGTAAAAGTAATGAAGAAAATCCATTTTTTCCTGTACTTTTGTCCTATACAATATATAAAATGATCTCTTCGAGCTCTATGCATGGACTCTGTCCTTTTTAAAAGACTGTCCTTTTAAAGATACTGTCCTTTTAAAAAGCTTTTTAAGACAATGGCTGTACTCACAAAGGATTTATATTTTGAGTCTCTTTGGAGGTTTTTTTTGCTGTGTCTTCCCTAATTTCCCATACTTATTGAATGTGGTCCTTGTACCAGAGTTTGAGTTTTCTGTGTCTGGAAAGTATCTATCAGATGGTTATATGAGTAATTATATAATTTTATATTTAGACAGCTGTTAATGTGATAAGGGTCTGGTAGAATCTTACAAGTACTTATAATGAAATAACAGCACTCAAAAGTTGCAAGCTTTTCTTGTACCAAGAGAAGAGGGGTCTTGTGAAAATCACTATAAGATACAGACAGTTATTTCCTATTCCTGTAGAAATGCTTTGAGAATATTATTCTTTTAAAGAAACAAGTTGTGTAATACAGGTAAGTAATTAAGAATACAATGGCTTTGTGAGGAAAAATCCATCTTATAAACTCTTATACTTAATTTTCTGATTATTTACTTTCAAAGAGAAAAATGGTTGAGTTTTGATTAATTAAACGTGTCTGCTTTCTTCTGGAGTGAAAAGAAAAGCAACTTCTCTTCAGCAATGGACCTGTAGGCTACTTGGAACACTGCTTACTTAGTGAAAGTCAGTGAAATATTGTAACTTTATTACTGGGAACATTAATGTTTAACTTTTTTCCCATATGGTTTTGGTTACGAGTAACATGTTTTAAGTTATGTAATACAGCAAGAACTATGGTATCTAGGAAGAAAAAATGGAGAACTAGGGGACAAAACAACAGTAAGATGAAGAGACTACTTTTCATTGCTAAATATGATTCTAAATTACAGTTATTACACATGTGCATAAGGACCAGTGTGCAGCAATGTATTGGAAGTAGGAATACACAGTAATGAACAGCCTCTGCCCAATATCATTGCAAGATGAAAACAAAGCCAAAACAAAAGACAAAGGAACTACTCCATGAATTAATGGGCACACTGTGAGCAACACAGTGGCAGCACCTGCTTGTTCTGTGAACTGCTGTCTATGATGGGAGGCTTATCTGAGGGTTTAACCAAACTGAAAGCAAAGGAAGTGCCTCTGGGGAAAGGAAGATTAACCATAAGTTAAACCTGAGAGGACAAAGTCTTGGCTGCTCTGGCCAATGCAGAAACACAAAGGCTGCCCATGAGAGAACTGCTAGAGCTGCAGAATGCAAAGGGAAATAATTTTAGCTTTTTGAATATTACATTGCCATGTTCTGTTAAATGATTTTAATTATTTCAATTTCTTTCCTCACAGAGATACATACTTTTTTTGCTTGATAGCAGGATCTTTGCAAAAATAGGTCAAGATCCTGCATGCTGACTGTAGGTGTAGACAATATAGAAAGAAATGGAGAAAAAGGTCTTATGGCACAGTCTTAGAGCAAAGAGAATAACAAAAAAAATTATGGCATAGAGCAAAGAGAATAATAACAAAAAAAACATATTATCGACTCCTAGTTTTACTGCTTCTATTCCTGAAACTTGAATCCCTAATTGTTGGAGTTTTTTTGAGCCCATGTAAGACAGTGGTAATTGTAACTGCATGTATTTATGTGAATACCTATATGTATAAACTCAGGTAATATTTGTAAACTTTCAGCCAGGCTTGACAAGGCATAAACAGTGTTTGATATTTTACTTGAAAGTATATGCAAATTGATCTTAAACTGAGAGAGACAATAAATGGGCCACGTCTTCTACTGATGTAAATCAAAAAACTGACTGGGATGGCATTATGTCAAGTTAAATCAGGAGAGAATTAGGACCACTTAAGTTTCAAAAGTGCATCTGAAAAAAAGTTGTATTGTAAATATTGGTGAAACCCCCCTGCAATAATTTTGGTTTCAAGGGAAAAAGCCAGAATCAGTTTGGGTTTATGCTAGTATTGTAGCCTCTTTTATAAGCAATACAGACCACATATCCTGGACATCTACTTCACTTGTAGTGAAGTCATTTGACTTTCAGCTTTTTACAAGGCACACTGCACTCTTCCTCTCCCCTCTGTCCTTGTTTGTGCTATGCAGAACCACAGAATATTCTGAGTTGGAAGGGATCTTGAGTCCAGCTCTGGAGTGAATGACCCACACAACAGACAATGCCATGGAAATAGTGCTGTAGATAAAACTATCTTGGTTTCAGTCTTCATCAGTCTTAAACTGTGCATCACACTCAAGAGAAGAAGGACACTCAAATACGGAAATACAGAACCCCAGGAGAAAAAATTAAAGCCACAACTGAGGAGTTTGGATTTTGCTAATATATCATCCTGGTTCTAAAGAGAGACTTTGTTTAGCTGACAACTTGCAAAAATTGAGAAATTGTGTGAAATCATTTTTCCATGGAGAAGAACAATGACAACGAAATTTTGGCAGTGAATTTTGTTAGTGTTTTATTTAAACAAATTTCCACAAGAGAAAAAAATCTTGTTGTTCTTTCATATTTGAATATAAAGTAAGTCATCATCTGATATGTTCTATTATAAACAAATATTTAAATATGTGGTACTTTTAATTTTAAATATTTAAATTAATTACACGGCATGCATTGGCTACTCAAGTGATTAAAAAAATGGAAGCAAGAAGTCATGCCTAAGCATTCCCCATCAACTCTATATTATCTTTAATTACATCAGTCCTGTAGTCAAAATTTTCCTGTTTCGCCTCTCAATAGTTACCAAAAATAAACCTAAGTGAAACATGAGAGTCCTTTCAGTGTTTTCATAAGCCAAATTTTGACTATTTAGGGATGAATTTATCATTCTTGAATATGTTTAGAATTTTTCAAGCCCTTCAAATTATGTTTCTATTTTTATAAATAAATTAAGTACAATTAAATGATCTGGTACTTAACTACTAGGAAATTATAATGCAAAAAAAAATCCTGTTTCCATTAGAAAAAAAATATGGTTTCAAATTCTCAATTAAAAAAGATAATCTGGTGTACCAGCTATTAAAGCCCTTCAGGGGCTTCGATACATATCCAGACAACTGATTGATTCAAAGTAGAAGATAATCAGTTATGGTCATATAATAGTGATTTTCCATTTCACTTGCAAGGAACATGAGTCTTATTTTCTTTTCCTATGGTCCATTTCTTTGGTGCTACAAATATCATGGTCGTGATTACTTAATGCCAAGCCTGCATAACAATAAGGGACATATACTGAAATATTTACTACAGGAATATTGACAAGATACATAAGGAAAACTGACAAACCTGTGCAGATACATGTACCTTTCACTTCTCTGGTATTACAGAAAAGTGCTGTTAAAGTTATTTAGCAGCTTTCCTCACATTTGAAATTCTTATAAAATCTTGTTAAGAAAATACTCAAAAAATAACCAATTTCCACTGAAATTCCCCTTTGAACGATCTGAAAGTTTTCCTCAAAAATTATGGGACAAGTCCACGTTAAAAAATTGTACAATTTTTAAAAAAATACTGAATGTCAGGATATGTGTAAGGGAACATTTTTTTTTTCCTTTGTTTAACTTAGTCCAAAATACTTGAAATTTATTTTGGCTGTTAATAAGTTTATCCACCCTGATTAATGAAAAGAACTCTGAGTTACCCACTGACTTTCTAGAAGAATAGAGAAACGTGTTGAAGTTTGTGAAAGTATTAGCTCTTCAAGTGCACTGTTTTTATCTGTCTGAGTCTGTTTCTGTGCAACTTCATGTCGTCTTACTTACTGATTTGCCCTTAGTAGTACAAAGAATCAATGAGTCTAATTTTTTGAAGACTTTTTGGATTACTAATAGATCATCATGTGAATAGTTGTATTGTCACCTAAGAATTTAATGTTAGATTAATTTAATGTGAAATAAACATTTTGGAGCAAATGTCACTAAGCTAAACTTTAACTAAGGTGTTCAGGAAACTGGCAGATTTGCATTTTGCGCTTTCTTTGACATTGTGACTTTTTATTTTGAGAGAGCGCTAGGTAATTTTTTGTGTGAGGCCAGTGGGCAACTAATACACCATACTAGAGACAATCAAATTCAGATATTATTAGCTTAATGATTAAGAGCAATCATATCTGTGAAAAGTCTGCAGCCTCAAAAAAAAATAGACTGTTATCTCTCAGTTAAAAGACCATAAAATTTCTGTCTGGATATTTTCGCCTATTGGTTAGAGGGCCAAGAATTCCCATATTAGACCTATTTCCAATTCAATCACTGAAATAGGATGCATGACTTCACTTGGATTAGAAAACTAATGGAAAAAGCCAAAGGTTCAGCCTTTGATTTTATGGGGGTTACTCAAGTATTTAATATTTAAAGGTAGAAAGTATTTTTTGGATATATTAGTGCAGCTCATATGTAAAAAAAGGATTTATATGTCATAAATGTGCGTAGATATGAAACAATACTCACATGGAAATATGACACAAAAATAGATAATAATTTATGAGCAGGAAAACACTGAGATTTTTTTGCTTTAATGAAACATCTATTAAACTCCTAAAATTAGTTCACAGGTGGGCAGACCCATGTTGGGGGTTAGGGTTTTTTTTTCTTATAAAATTTTTTCCCATAAGTTGCTAGGAGACTAAATACTGAGTACTTATAGGTGCTTGGCCAAAACAAAGAGCTGACCAAAAGTTGGGAGGGAAAAGATAATGTGAGTTTTGGGGGCAGGGAAACGACAGGTCTGGGGGCAGGTAGTGTGTCTCTTTGCTGTTGGCAAGGAAGGAGGACGGCCAGGCTGTTTGCTTGCTGTGAGAGGAGTTCCCTGTCACCACCATTTCTGGCCCTGGGAAGCTACCATCATCTGCTCGTGTGCCCAGGAATTCTGAGCTCGCCTCCTCCTGCCCCTGCTGGAGCCGGGCCAGCCCTGTGTCGCTGCCACTGCATCTTTTTGCTACGGTGTAGCCCTGCACCCTCCTGCCCTGCCGGGACATCTCGCCTCCAGCCACCACTGCAGGATTTCTGATTTGTCTCATCCACCAACCCGGGATTTTCCACTGTTCCAGCTCTTCTCCTGGAGGTCCCGCAGGACCATCAAGATCAGACTTCCCTGGGTTTTGTGAAGCAAAGCCCCTCGAGGTTCCTGGTTCTGTTTTGTTGTTAATGTAGTACTTGTTGTTTGTTTTGTTTTGTTATACATACTAGTAAAGAACTGCTATTCCTATCCCCAATATCTTTGCCTGAGAGCCCCCCTAATGTTCAAAATTGTGATAATTCGGAGGGAAGGGGTTTGAATTCTCCATCCCAAGGTGTGTGTGTGTGGGGGGGAGGTGGGGGGTGGTGCCCTTCCCCAGCAGACACCTGTCCAAACCAAGACAGTCCACCACTGGCCAAAGCGGAGCTCATCAATTTTGGCACTGGTAGCACCTCTGTGGTAATGTATTTAAGAAAGGGTAAAAAACACCATGCAGCAGCTGTGAGGGTGGAGTGAGAATTTGTGAAACAACTATGTACTCAACAACGACAATGCAGAAGGAAGGGGTGGAGGTGATCCATATGCTGGAGGAGATTCCCCTGCAGCCTGTGGAGAAGACCACGGTGATGCAGGCTGATACTCTGCAGCTTGTGGAGGACAGCAATGGAGCAGGTATTCCCCTGCAGCCCATGGAGGACTCCACATCAGAGTATGGACATGCTCTAAAGGAAGCTGCAGCCTGTGAGGGACCTGTGCTGGAGCAGGCTCCTGGCAAGGGCTATGCTCTGTGAAGAGAAACCCTGGCAGTAACAGCCTTTGTGGCAGGAGCCACAAACCACAGGCAGGAGCCTGTGGAGAAATCTTTCAGGAGCAGTCCACTCCTGAAGAACTTACCCCAGGGAAAGGACCCATGCTGAAACAGTTAATGAAGTATTTTTTCCCATGGGAAGGACCCCACACTGGAGCAGGGGAAGAGCATGGGGGAGAAGGAGCAGCAGAAGCAGCATTTTATGAACTGACTACAACCTCTGTTTCCTGTCCACCAGCACCACTCATGGGGAGAAGATAGGAGTTATGAATGCAGTTATGAGTACAGCTTGGCAAGAAGGAGGTGTGGAGAAAAAGTGGTTTTACTTTTTATTTCCCACTATCCTACTCTGTTATTTGTCATTATTATTATTATTTATTATATATTAATAATTATAAATATTACCAATAATTTTATTTCTTATTATCTTAGGATATTAAATTAAATTAATTTCCCCAAGTCAAGTCCATTTTGCCTGTGACATTAATTAGTGAGTGATCTTCTTGTTCTTATATTGATAGTAAAGCTTTTCCTTTGGATTTTATTCCTCTATCCTCTTGAGGAAGGAAGTGATAGTGTCTTGGTGAGCAGGAAAGTTAAAACGCTACACCACGTTATGTTTTTGGTATGCCCCTTTTTCACTGTTCTATACTGTTTTATCTTGCCTTCTTGGTAGGTATTTTGTGTTTTATGATGACAACAACCTCATTATTAAAATGACAGCAATTATGAGGAAAGAGAATGCTCCACTTAGGTCCATGTGATGGAGAGAAATCCAGCATGCAGTCAAATATCTGAAAGTTTAGTGTTAAAATCTCAGATTTCCTTCTTCAGTTCTACGTCATGACAAAGAAAAAGAAATTGCATGTGAGTTTTAAATGGCAATTCTACTTGTGTTGGTTTTAGCATCATTTTTTCTCCTTGTAAGACTTTTAAATATAACTAGAAAATTAGTCTGTAAAACAACCTGACACTAGGGCCTCAATGAGAGAAGAGAAGAGAAGAGAAGAGAAGAGAAGAGAAGAGAAGAGAAGAGAAGAGAAGAGAAGAGAAGAGAAGAGAAGAGAAGATTGCAGAGTGTGTTTATACTTCTGTGGTTTTGCTCTGTCTTAAACAGAAGATATAATTTCATGAATATATTTTGTGTATTTTCAATATACACTGGAGAGAGACTGTGTACAAGGGCATGTAGAGACAGGGTGAAGGGGAATGGCTTTAAACTGAAAGACAGTAGGTTTAGATTAGATATTAAAAAGAAATTATTTATCATGAGAGTGGTGAGACACTGGTACAGGCTGCCCAGAGAAGTCATGGGTGCACCATCCCTGGAAGTGTTCAAGGTAAGGTTGGATGGGGCTCTGAGCAACCTGGTCTAGTGGAAGGTGTTACTGTCCTTGGCAGGGGAGTTGGAACTTAATGATCTCTAAGGGCTGTGCAGTGGAACAGATCACCCAGAGAGGCTGTGGAGCCTCCCTCACTGGAGATATTCCAGAACCATCTGGATGCAATCCTGTACAATGTGCTCTGGGCTGACCCTGCTTGAGCAGGGAGGTTGGACTAGATGGCCCACTGTAGTCCCTTCCCACCTGACCCATTCATGTTTCCATGTTGTTTTGATTAGAACTTTGAGAAAAATTTTGGAGATATCAGATTGGGGAATGTCGCCAGCGGTGCGGCTTGAACCAGACCAGCTGGGGTGAAATAGGGATGGGAATGATCTAGTAAGCCTGAAAAACAACTTTAATAATAGCCTGAGCTAACAAAAGAATATAAGCTGAACACAGCATGGAACAACCTCCAAAGACCCAACAATGGGGCAGACATAAAAATATATAGTCTCTGTAACAGAGCAGTGAACCAATGAACGTTAACATTACCCTATATATAAAACATTGTTATATAACCAATCATAAACAAGAACTCAAAACATATGTGCAACCACGTAACATAACTGTACCCACAATCCCACCCTTCTCTCCATGACCTAACAAGATATTTCCCTTCCTAGCATCCCATTTCCCATGGCCTCGGATTGATGGCTACTTCACTATTGGCCAAGGCCAACCCACTGTAATTCCATGCCAACTGTAAGTCCCCGCCAACACACTGTAAATCCAGCTCCCACAGAGGAAGAATGAATACTTCCACAGATGACAAGTACAACTAGACTGCAGTGATATGAACCTACAAATGAGAATTATAAACAGCTGAGAATCTTACCACTCTCCTGATAGCGCTTTCCATTTGCTCCTGTTTTGCTCAGGGCTTTTGCTTACTTGCTTACTTTTGTTTTATCCCTGAATTTCCAAAACAAAATATAAAACTAGCCTTTCCTATTTGTCATCTTGGCAAAAACAGAAGTCACGGGGAAAAGTTGTTGATTCTCAGTTGCTTCTGCCAGAAATCACACTGATTTCTTCAGGGAAGAAAAAGGAACACAGATCCTTTTCCTGGCAGTGTACAGTATTTTTGTGCTAATTTGTATCTTTACACTGATAACTGAGAATTCTGCTGTTAGACAGTAGTCTTTGAGGGCAAATTTTCCTGGAATGACAAAAACCAAAGGAGCAGATGGGAAAATACAGTATGACACAACCAGAAATGAGAAAAGGATGAGAAAGAAATTAATAATAAAAAAAGCGCCGTACTTCTAAATCCTCTACTATGAGCACTTGCCAGAAATTTGGTGGATTTTCTTTTCCTTTCTCTTTCTTTTTGTCTTCTTCTTTCCCTTTCTCTTTCCCTTTCCCTTTCCCTTCCCCTCCCCCTTCCCCTTCCCTTTTCCTTTTTTATTGTCTTTTCAAAATCCAGGTACAATTGAGTAGAGTGTTGTTTATGGCATTAAAGTGTAGTAAAAAGACAACATTTAGAGTCATAGAGTATTCTTATCTTTTAGGTAAAGGCTGATCAGTAGTAGCTTATTCAGATCAGGACTGGCAGACAGCAGCTTCAGAATGTATAAGGAGGTTAAATATTTTCTCATTCCAGTCATATTTACTGCTCTCTGATTTGACTTGTTAAGCATCTTCTGTTATCATGGATAGTACCAGTGAAGGTTGTTTCTAAGTAGATATTGATAAATACTTGTTGGATTTAGTATCGTGATGATTACATCTTAAATGACAGTTTTGAAAGAGTCTTTTCAATAAAAAGCTCTAATTTTTTGCTTCTTTAAATTTTAGATTTTAAGTGATTACTACAAAGCCTGAATCTTAATTTCTTACAGAAAGAAAACAGATGTTTCCATGCTTGTAGCTGCTTTTATAAAGAAGCTCATTATCTGCAGAAATGCCAAATACTTCCTTGGTTTTGTTCTCACATGCTTTCATGTTATGTATACTTTTGGGAAGCTGGTACTAGACAGTACACAATTGAAATATTAAGTACAAGAGATATAGACTGATCTGTCATTCTGAATCACATTTGCAAATGCTCTTGAAGTAAAATCAAGTCACATTCATCTAATTCCTGACACATTAGACACTCTTGCTTTGATAACCTGGCCCTGCACAATTTTATCAATATGTGTAGTAAGCTTGCTTCTTTTTTTATCCCATTCTTCACAGAGAAAGACAAAATCTTACAAACAGAAAAATTTCAGAAAAATGAAATTATGTCCACCTGTGGTCAGGGAATCCATATTTGTCATGTGTGGATTCAAGCAGCCTTGTTTCCCACAGAGATTTGCATTTCCAGTATTATGTGTTAGAAGTTGCATTAGTAAGGGAAAACAGTTAAAGTTGAGTATGGAAGTGTAACTAAAATTCAAAGTTTGCTAATGAAAAAATTTTCAATTATGCATGTCTGATTTAGAAGGAGGTAAGATTATTCAGAAACAGTTCTTTGATATGAGGACATAGAGATTAAATAGTAATTCAATCCATTTTCTGGTTTGTTATATGATGAATCAGATTTAATATAAGGAAAACTGAAGGGAAAGTTAATGGAAAAACATTAATGAGCTGATTATTTGTCTTCAAGCAGAAGGTTTTAGCTTTGTGCCCATGAAATATCACATAAAATTTGTTTTAAAACATTATTTTAATATATATTAGACTCTTAGTATTTCAATTTCTGTTGTTTCTACTTGGATGTTGCAGAGTGCAAGTTTATAAGAGAGAAGAAAAGAGAACTATTTTTTTTAGCTCTAGAAGTAGCTGACTGACTGAGTGATTTGAATTAGTAGAAAACCTATATAACATCTGTAGCAGGAAAATAAAGAAATGCTGAGAAAAATTGCCAATAGCAAAAAAACCCCAAACATTTCATGAAAATGTCGTTGATTATTTGGTACATCAATGGGTTTTTTGGAGGTATCTGAATTCAACAGTCAAAAGTTAGAATCTTAGTAATTACCATTTGAACTAGTGTTGGTTGCTTTGTTTCTCAGTGATTATTGTTTATTTGACTGGATTTCAGTCAAGGGTCAGCATCACATCGTACAATGTCGTCTGTTGTCCACCAGACAATAGCACAATACCAGAAAATAGGTACTAGAGTATGGATGGATATCCCCTTAACTGGAAAATATCCCCTTTCTGAAAAATAATTATTTTTCATTCCAGTATCCAGAAAGGTCAAAAAGCAATAGTGCAGTTATTTGTGCTACATCTATTAAGCTAGCTTTGTAGATGACTAACTGGACAGAGTGTAAGAACACACTGTAATTATAGTTCATGGTTATTACCCAAAAGTAATTTCAGATGTTTCCCAACTCACAACTGTAGATGAAGTTTTCCGTCCAGACCCATTTCCTTGTGATACGCAATAATTTTTATTTCTGTTTTAGTTGCCTAGATCTACAGCAGAAAAGAAGCCAAAAGGCCAAGTGAAAATTGTGATTCTGTTCAGAAGATTCAGCACAAGAAGGGAAAAAGATTACTTATTTTATACCTCTTATGAAGTGTTCTGATGGCTTATTCAGGTGCATTATCAACCAAATATGGTGCAATATCCACCAAACGTGAAATTTTTTGAAAAGGTGGTTCTTATGATAGATCAAAAATTTAACAATTAAGATCAGGAAAATAAACACTAAAAATAGAATTATGTATTAAAAGGATGTTCCTGGACTTTCTGAGCAGAAAATGTCATTTAGTGAAACAAAAATCTCAAACATCTGATAGACAGTCACTATTGTAGATTAACTTGTGTGGAAAAAATTTCACTACAGTGTGAAGGATTTGGAAACAATGTTGCAGGGGCAACAGAGGATTTTTATTGCCCCGTTCTAAAATAAGGACTTAGTATTTGTATTTAACTGTTAGAAATTATTTTTTTCAGGCATAGTGAGGTATGAAGGTTTTTCTAATGCTAAAATGTCATAATATAATGAAGGAAAAGTTGCAATAGTAATGCACCCTCTTTTGCAGAAGAGAAAGTTTATATTCCATTTTAAATGTGATTTTTTTTTTAAATTAAGTACTCAAAGACGATAATTATCTTTGGGAATTAAACTGATCTTCAGTGAGAATTGCTTCTGATTTTCTCTATTCTTTTTCTTAGAAATAGGACTGTATTATCTTCTTCATCTCTAATTTAATTAGATATGGTTCCATTCAAAATGATGTTTGTTCAAACTGTGTCTGTATACCTTGAGTAATAATGACTAGCAGAAGATGTGTGATGCTTTTTAATACTGCACAGTTTCATTTTATAAATTAAGTTCTGTTGTGATGTGGTTTTATTCCAAATGGGTTCATCTGTCTTTAGTTTTTAGTCTCTACCCCTTTTACTGTTAGTTTAACTCAGATTGTATTCCTCCCACAAAGTTGTCAATCTTCCCTCAGACCTACCCCTTGCCATAGAATGCCCCTTGTCAGTCTTACCTTGTATCTACCCCTTATTCTGGAAAGTTCCCTGGCTACCTCCTTATGTTTAACGCCTCACCGCTCTGTTTGAATTGTTCCCCTCCCTTGTACCTCTCTCTTGGTTTATGTATTGTAAACCACACCTTGCACTCCTCCCCGGCTTTCTCCCTATTAGTCCCTGACCCTAAACCCTGCCCTTTATGTTGCTGTATAAATCCCACTACCCTTTTTTTGCTCTCCACCTTGTCCCTGGTGGTCCTTGTAATAACGTTTGCATCACGACAAAGTTCCTATAACAGGGACGATGGGTGACAAAAGGGAATAAGCAATGTTAGAGCTAAAAGATAATTTAAGACTAAAAAATGTAATATACCTGTATCCATAAGCCTTAGATATGGGAAAATGTAACAATTTATTGAATAATTTTGTTTCAAGAAACAAGACCAATTTTATAGCAAAGAAAAAAGTTAGAATTAAGGCTATCCGTATGTAGGAGAAGCTGCCTGATGAATGAATATGTGTGCTAAAGCGAAACGTGTAATTAAAATATTCATTAAGATTGAGAGCTTCTGGAGAAGCATCCTAAACGCTAAAAGAAAAACGAGAAGGCAGGAAAACAACTCCACAGAAACAAAAGAAAATGGGGAATTTCAAGAGAAAAGTAAAAAAGCAAAGTTCCATTATTGATATTAACTTTTTTCTCATGAAGTGTTTCAGCCTAATCTTTTTCCTCAGGGCAAATGATGAAACAATAGAGTGTTTTTTAGGTGTATCCAATGAAACTTCTCTGAGCCATTGACATCATAATCTACACACAATAATTGCTGTTTTCATCTAACATCTCAGCAAACTTTTAATGGAAAAGATCTATAATGAGGTTTTATATTTCTAGGCTTCATTACTTTTTATGAAGCAAAGCAAAGTACACTTACTGGAGTACAAAGATAAAAAAAGTCTTAAAATGGTTACAACCAAGTAATAACTGGAAATAAAACAACATTTTTAGTATGAGCAATAGCATCTTTTTTACTTCAATTTTAACTTATGTGCTAGTTCGAAACATGTACATTTCCTTTACATGTACTCCTGCCTTTGATGGTGTTCTCAAAGTAAGTTTTCACTCTTTTGAAACCTACAAATCACCTGGTATTTCTTGTGCAATCAGTATTAATTCTCAGGAGCAACACCATGCAGCAAATTTTGACCAGGAGCTTCAGTTTTCTAGGTCAGCTGATAAAATCCTCAAATCCCAAAGAGACTTCAAACTCAGTGATCTTCCAGAACTACCAGCACTCAACAGCCTGTGAAGGGGCATTCTTGGCAAAGCAGATGTTGAAAGGAATGCCTGCATTCTAGTAAAAGTACTTACAGGAATATGTAAAGGTAAGATAAAAGAAAAAAATAGGACTTTATTTGAAAGTAGTTTACCTGTTTAAATATTTAATAAGTGGATCAATGAACTTAGTGGAACAACTTGTGTCCATGTTTGTGGCACTGAGAAAAGGTATAATTATTTATTCAGTATCATTTTGAATATTATATTTCAATTGTCTACTGGATAATGTTCACTAAAGCATAATTTTGACTTTATATCAACACAAGTCAGTAGTGTAAGAAAAAAACGTAACAAAACCAACAAAACAACACAAAGCATTTTTGGCAAGAAAACAAGTTAATATCCTGCTTAAGAGCTCAAAGACCAAACAAATCCAAAGAGATGAAAAATGTCTGTGTGAGTGGTGAGGGGGCTTGCAACGAACAAGTCAGAAAAAACAGTTTAACAATGGGTCAATTTGAAATAACTTCATACAATTCTCTTTTTGAGAAACAGACTTTCTTGTAAGAAAAAAAGACTTCTGTTTGCAAAAAACAGTTTTAGGTTGGGTGTTTCACTGAAAATGTTAACATATGCTGATTTGCTTAAAAACCTCTGTCTATCTGCTCTGCAATTTTTCTCCAGTTTTCAACTGAATCTGTAATTTTTACAGGCCAAGAGGTTTTTCCAGACCTTTGCACCCCAGCTTTCAACACCGATTGCATGATTGTAAAATTGAAGGGTTGATAATAAGCAAAATATTCCTCTGCATTGTTACCTCTTTATATAATAGACAATCCTTCTTGCTGTGTGGTTACTTACACATGATGGAATTATACACTATTTTTTTTTTTAATTTCTTTCGTTTTGAAAGAGGAAACCTCTTGCATGGGATTAATTTTTTAAAAGTGTTATCAGTTCTGATAGAAATTTGCTTTGGTCTTCCACCACTTAAAAGAGCAGAATTAGAGTTCCATATCTTCATTCCTTCATCCTTTTGTGTTATTGCTGAGCCTGTCAACAAGGGTACGAGTGAGCCTCACTCTCTATGGTTTATTATGTGCCTCTGATCCTTCTGGCAGATGGCAAGATACTATATGAATAACAAATAATGACAGAGAAAGATAAAAATAACACTCTTTAAAAGCTATATAAGCGTCTCTAAAGATATTCACCTTGTAAATGAGAAACTTTTATTTCATGCAGCCTATAAATCTTGAGAATATCAAAACTAATGCCTGTGCTGAAATACTGGTCTTGAAATGACAATTTTTATTGAGGTCATATATTACTTTGTATTTGAATATTTTTCACCAGCTGGAATTCTTTCCCAGACAATTTTTAGTCTAGCTGGAATAATTATTTAGGGTTTTTTTGTTGTTGTTGCTGTTATTTTTTTCCTGGAGTTCCAATACATTTTAGTAGATTTTCAGTTTTGTCCAAAAACAATTGTCAAAGGGAAAATGACTTGAGAATAGAAGCATGTCAGCTGCAGTATGTACAGCCTGCAGCATCCCCAAACCCATCTGCCCCACGCCCTGTGGCACATCCTGCAGTTTATGCCTGCAGGAACTCTAAACAGGCAGCAGTGTCGTTTCCTGGCTGATGATCATAGGCTGAACTGTGCTCCTACTAGACCTGATGCTGGTGAACCTGTCAAATACAACATCAGTTCCTATCATTGTCTCATGAGCAATGAGTTATTGCTTTGATTGATCTGTAGAGTTGCCAACTATGCAATGCTATGCAGGTTGAGGGGGGGTTGCTTTGTGGTTTTGTTGTTGTTGTTGTTTTCTCTTTCTTTCTTTCTTGTCCTCTGAGCTTGGAATGAATTTACAGTCATCAGTCAACATACACCTGACAAGCTCTTCATCTGGACAGTTAATATTAATTTTGATTTCTTGTTGTCTGAGCCAACTTTGATGTGGTTTTATCCAGTTTGTTTCTCAATCAGTTTAGGTGGGAAATGTTTATTTGGAAATCTTCTGTTCCACAATTCATATACATCACAAAAAGAGTCCAGTCAACTACTTAAATTTCATGAAATGATAAGGACCCTCCTAAGAACACTCTTACATTTTAAATTTAGTTCTTGGTGGGGCTTTTTTTCTCAATTATGTGATTTTCCATGACAAATAGGAAACATAAATTATGAAAAGTACATTTTAAAGTTGTTTTCTGCTGAATCTCTCTAGGAAATTTTGAAATGTTTTACAGTGAATTAATTGTCCGGGTCTTCCACTGGTTTACCCTACTTTTAAAGTTTCCATTAACTCCAAAAGGCCCTGAGTCAAACCATTAAGTCTTTTAGTACTTTTGTGGTAGAGATTGGTGTTTTGAAAAGACATGAATTTGCCCAGATGAGGAATTTAAATTTATTTGAATTCTATTCATGTAAAAATTTGTGTTAGAGACCTGCCAAGCACAGCAGTTGCAGTTCTCTGTGTGCCACATCCAATACTATGACAAAACTTAACCTTATGTTTCAGTCTCTGGGAAGTATGTTGGTTTTGGGTTCTGCTTAATAGAAACGTTTAGTCTACTCCAATAGAAAACTGAATTTCTGTTGAAGGCATTTTGTACAGAAATGCCCTGCTTTGTAGGATTTAAAAGGAAGGGAGTCTGTATTTGTTAAATTTCTGTCTGGGTATTGACTGGGAGAGAGTTAATTTTTTCTTAGTAGATGTTATAGTGCTCTGCTTTGGATTCAATATGTGAATAAAATGGATTAAATGTGGCAATAGCTTGAAAATTTTCTCAATCAAATTGCCTTCATTAATCATCTGTATTTTGGCATCTGTTAGTCTTCCTTTTCACATATAACAAAATTTCTGTGGCTCAATAGATTTTAACACTCAGGAGAAATTTTTCTTCTGTATTAACTTTACAAAAGCAATTTAGGATGTGATGTATAGACCATGTGTTTTGTGTTTGCATATGCTTTAAGGCACCTCTCCATTGCAGTCTGACTGCAACTGGTTTGCGTGCTCCTTGGAAAAGATGTGGAGATTGTCTCTACAAGCAAAAGGAGATCACTTTGGGTTTCAACCCATCTTTGCTGTTTCTTTGTTTTGCAGGAAGCAGAGAGGTTTTCTGGCAGAATGTATGTGTGTTTTCTAGAACTGTTTTCTAGAATCTGAATGCATATATACCACCCTTTCAGACATGACAAGGAAGTAATTCTAGCCATGTTCTCTCTGTGCAGAGCTTGTATCTTCACATCTATTAGTTCCTTGAATAAAACCAGGCTGTAAAACACAATGGATGATGAAGGTGCTAGTGCAGTTCTACCTCAGGCAGTCATCATCTATTATTTACTTGTGTTTTATTTTGTAACAGTTTAAGATTTTTCTTTCCTTGGGACTTGACTGTAGTTTTGTTTTAAAATCCAGGATACTGGAAAACATTGCTATGGCATGCCTCCCAACCTCCAAACTTTTGATAGGTGATTAAAACCTTTACAAGCTTTGTGAAGAAAGAATGACTGGGTCAATTTTTTTTTTTTGCTTCTGTCTTCCTGAGATTTTGCTCTTTAGACAGCTTCTATCAGATCATTCCATTACTTTAAGTATCAGCTGGAGTTAATTTTTTTTCCTTCAGATCTGTCTATTCTTCTCTTATCTTTTCTCTCTAGAGCCCCATTTGTTGCATCCCAGCATGATCTTTCTTTTTCTGGAGTTCAGGTTTTTTGTTCCTTTGCCAACTGTGAACCCCTTTACTAACTTCTAAGGCTGCTTCTTTCAGACCTGCATTCCTTTCCCTTTCTCACACAGGAATATGGAAAAGAGAGCTGTAGAGGACCTCTAGGGTATCCACTTGTGTTTCTGCCACATGCTTGAGAATTTCACTATGGAGATTAGAGGTACTGAACTTTCCATGATTCTTTTTTTTAAGGATAAAAAATACCCTTAATATTCCTTAATAAAATAAGAACAAAATAAAAAATTTTGTACTGTTTTTATGAAGTATTATTAGCAGTTCAATAGTTGATGGTCCATGTAATTGAACATACAAAAAGGTTTTTTTCCATGCATATAACATACATATTTCTTCTTTCTGATTTTGGAAGTAAACACTTGAATGAATCCCACTCACATTCCCCTATTGTCTCATCAGAATAGACAAGAAATAAACCTCCAATGGAAATGCTGTCAAGACGCTGTAACTGGGGAAATGAAATGCCATATAGAAAGAGACATTCTGATAATCTAGATAAAGCATGAACTAAAAGTAGTAATATTTCAATGATGCTGAGTATTGACAAATTGCACCACTCTCAGAATTTTAGGATTAAAAAAGACTATTCTTTTATATTTGCTCTTACTTCTGTTTACATTTAAAACAAACTTTATGGGAAGAAATGTTAGGTTAATCTTTATATTTCTATTTGGTTCAAGAGAGTTTCCTGTAGAATATTCCCTGGAGAAATATCCAGATTCCGTGTAAGTGTTTGATGAAGGTAGTGATTTGGCACAGAAGGCATATACAACAATAAGAAAAGTATGTCATTAAAATTTCAAAAACCACATTCCTAGATATGTCCAGAAATTATATCCTGCTATTCTTGGCAAAGAAAGCCAGGTACTATAATCAGTTCAGTCATACAGAATTTATTTTCTAAGATTATCCACTCTATTGGATGTGGGTGGTTGTCTCTCTAATTGATTAAATGGATTGTTTTATGATTCCTAGGAATGTGCAGCCGAAGTACACTGGTAAGATTTTGCACTTTTCAATCCAAGATCCTGATCTACACCTATAGAGACATTATCCTAATATCCTATGTGCTGTTTCAGGGCCTGCATATTCATAAACATGAACAGAGGAGGAAAAGTTTGCTGAATCACGGCCTGATCTCAGATAAGAAATTTGCTGTGGTGATGTGATTTTATGTTAAATGGTTTCTTCTGTTGTCCCCTATGCTAATAATAGAGTCCTAAATTGTACCACAACCTCCCCCCTGCCTCCTTTCCCTGTACTGTGGGTACTGCCTGGATTGTATTCCCTTATGTAGCTGTCAAGCCTTCCCTAACCCCACATCTTCTTCCAGACTGTTCCCTATCGATCTCACAATCTTCAATGCCTTATTAGTTGTTTTCATTGTCCCCCCTCCCTCCATGTTCCCTTATTGGTTTCAGTATTGTAATCCCCCCCTTTTACCCCCCTTCTATTGGATCCCTGCCCTGAAGTCTCCCCCCCAAGAGGTCCCTTAAACCCCATTGTCCTGCTCGGAGAGGGGCAGAGATTTTTAAGGATTTTCTTTTAGAGATTCTTGGTCCCAACCTCTGCTCTGCCTTCGAGTTAGATTATGTTTTATGTTTTGCTTTTATAATAAATGAATCTCAGAGCTGCAAGCTGGGCCCATCTTGCATTCTTTACACTGATCCAACTGTCTGGGACACACAGGGACCTGGGGGAATGTGTCACGTCCCCTGAAAAGTTCAGTAATACCAAAGCATGCCGTAATTTGCCATAATTTATATTTGTACCACAAAAATTGGTATGTAGTTCATTTTACTAATAACAATAAACCATCAGGTGGTAGATAAAAATCTGGTAAACTGTAGGAAATTTTTTTCCTCAGCTATCTGTTAGAAGTGGTGGTTTGGATAATTAATAGGGCTTGACTTTTTTGTAATGTAAGTGTCCCTCAGTACCAGGTACCATTAAAGGCAGTACTAAATAAATATTCATGACAGTGTCTACTCATTGAGATAGGGTCACTTAGACAGAGTGTTCTATTAAAAATACATTTAATTTACTTGTGGCTGTCACCCAGTAGGTGTGAGAATTGATACTGTGACCAGTAGCCTCTGTCAGGATTCATGGGGAGAGGTCGTGGAAAATCTATTGGTCAAAATGTCAATTAGCTTCCCTAACAGATTATAGCTATGAGTGCTGCAGCCCTATCTTTAAGTAAACGGATGGTCTATCTCAACAACAGGCCACCTTCATGAATATTTTATTGAATGTTCTAATTGAAGTAAATTACCAAATTGCAGTGTGCACATAAAGAGATGCATTGGAAGTTCCCAGAAGCAGTCAGTGGGATATAATAGTGGATTAAATATTGAAGAATATAACTCTTAATGTTCTTAGGAAAAAAAGAAGGAAAAAAAGCAAGCTATTATAAAACCAGATGCTGAGCTGATGATATGCTTCCCAGAAGTTGAGACTAAGGATTTGCCTGTAATGCTGTCTCTGCAAAAAGGTGAAGAACTCCAAGCCAATGATGAACAAGCTGACTCAGTGTTACAGTCCAGCTTTTCAAGTCATTAGAAATGCCTTTGCCTGAATTAAGGTGCAAAAGAGACCATATGCCAAAGTCAACAGTAAGGGTTTTATTTGGAAGTAAATATGAGAGAGAGACAGACAGAGAGATAGAAGGCAGAGAAAGACATTGAAAAGAGGTGGGGGGAGACAGAAAGAGGATAAGAGAGAGAATAAAGAAAATATCACCACTCCACGGATCCCACCAACATCCTGATGACCCTCTCCAGCTGGTCTTCTTGGTGATGAGGTTCCCCTGAAAAGCATGGAATCCAATGGATTAACCTATGCTCAGGTCAGGTGGGAGTGCCCAGGTATCTCCTGCTTGGGTTAGGGGGCAGTTTGACAGAGTCTCTCGCAGCAGACTCTGGATCTGCTGCATCACTTTGCATCATGTGCAGTCCTGTGGTGCAAGGCCCCAGGAATGAGTCTGGGGAGCACTTTGGGGGGTCATTGATGGGTTATGACACCGTCTCAGCTGCCTCCCACGTGAATGTCCTGTGGATGTGGCCTGTGGTGATGGGGATTTCACAGCTGGGCTGGTTTGTGTAAGGGAGGATGGGTGCTCACTGCCTCTGATCAGAGGTTACACCACACATCCAAAACCTCCTCCTTTCCCCTTGGTTAGGAGGGTGTCTGTGCAAAGCTGGCCTCTGTGGGCTGTGGCCTCCTCCACCCCAAACCCAGTCAGGGATGATTCTCTGCACAGCTGCTGAGTTTGGCTTTCTTGTGGATGCATTCTTCTCCCTCAGCCCGAGATGATTGAACAATATTGTCCTATGGGGATTGAAACAGAGAGTACAATGGAACTGATAAAGGAGCCTGGTATCTTAGGCCTGATCGAGCAGAAACCGTGGGAGAGGCAGAGGAGATAAAGGCTCCCTGGGGTAGAAGTGGCCAAGAAACATGTTGTGAAACTTTGTAATGATTACCAAGTAACTGATGTCATAAGAATGTATAACCAATGAGAAATTGTTACCAAAAGTAGAGCCCTATATAAGTGCCATACAAGAAAAACCCTGTATAAACGCCTTGTAAGCTCAATAAATTTGGCTTCTGATGAGAGCTTGGGATGTCTCTGTCTCTTTATCACTGATATTATCCCCTTTATCTTATCTACATGGCTACACTCTCATCCAAGGTTCCAGTCAGGCATCTTCAAAGAGGGGTGGGCTTCTGTGGTTGTAGCCTCTTTATACAGTTTTTGCTATAATGGGCAAAACTCTTTCATAACAAGGCATGAACCATTTCAGACCCTGACACTCAGGTACTATAAGATGTTTTGACATGTGGAACTCAGTAAAATATCTTTGGTGCTTTTTGCTTTACTTGGTAGTCCAAACACACTGCTAAAGCGGTGGGGAAAGGACACCCAGCACTCTGGCCTTACAGCATAAAGGGAACAACTATTCCAGAATGCATATTCTGGCAAGCTGATGTTGAAAAGGTCATTTTTCAGTCTTGCATGTGTCATAACTTTGTCCTTGCAGCTGTAACAAAAGGATAACATTATAATTATTCTATTTATAGAAGCACACTATGCTATTGGGTTTTTTGGAGGTTAGTTTCACCTTAAATTGTATCAGTGGAGCTTAGATAAAATCCAGGTAAAGCAAGAATGGACAGGATTAAACAGGAAGACTAGCATGATATCTTCCTAAACAAGATAATAAATCTCATTGAGCTTATTTCTCCTTCCTTTTCTTAGTAAAGAAGAAGGCAAAGATACAGAAATGAGAACTGCTGTCTTAGTGGTACTGCAGGGGTATTCCTAACATGTCTGGAAGTAAATAATTCCTCCTGGAAATTTTCCATCCATCAATAGGATTGTTCTAGAAATGTAAAACCTTACTCCAAATCTAACTGTTTTTTATAACAGAACTTTACAGAAAGATCTTTGGTAGTTGCATATGGATGATAGAAAAACCATCCAACACCAGGAGCAGGAGAGACAGGAAGATGTCAAGTGGAAGGGGAAGGGTGAGGCTGCAGCAGCTCAGTGTAAGGGACATTCTGCTGCAGCTTAAGCTTGTCCACAGGAGGGATGAAAGCTCCAGCATGCTATCCCAGCTGATGAACTCAGTCTCAGACCTGTTAAGAACCTGTAATTAAAATTAAATTAATTTGTCAGTAAAGTATTTTCTCAAGAGCACTCATCTGAAGGATTGGGCAAAGCAGTTTGAGACAGAACACAAATTTCTACTTGGTTAAGATTGGTAAGAGCATTGAGCAGCAGGACTTCTAGAAAGAGAAAATAATGTCTAGCCAAAATAAGATAACTTGTACTTTAAGACACTTAGATTTAAAAATGATAAAATAACTTGGAGAAATATGTTTCTCATATATATGCTCATAAACTATTTTGATCTTCTTTTTCATTGAAAATAGTATTTCCTGACTGCTAAATAAAATTAACCGCATTCTGTGCTTATTGCTTGTTAAACAACATTGCCATTAAACACTTTTTCCTGGAAGGAGAAGCAAAGTAGCTGAAACCTAATCAGATAAAATAGAGAATTTTATGCATGGACAGCATCCCGGAGAATGACATCCAAGTCCTTGTATAAGTTGGAAGAATATTTCCATATAATGTTCTCTATTCCAGGATATAAAATAGAAGACAGAAGCATCAGCAGTCCTGCAGCCATGTTGAAAACAGAAAGGTTAGTTCATTAAAATGGCTGTACCCATCTTTCTGCATAATTTTAGGTAAAACAGTTCTTTGAATTTTGAGCAGTATAAAATGGCTTCAAAAGCAGGAAAAAAAAATGACTGCTCCAATCAGTAGTTACTGGAAGCTTTGTTAAAGCTTGGTTTATACCTATTAATATTTCCTTTGTTTACTGACCACTATAACAGATTCTAAAATTTATAGTAAATTAATCTGCCAGCACTTTACATTTATGGTGAATTCATATGTCTTTCTGAGAAAAGCAACTGGTAATTTCATTTATTACAGTGTAATAAATTCTTTTTCAGCCATGTTTCCAAAGAACAATCATCTAGTTAATTTTCTGTTTCTGGTGTCTGATTAAGTTTCTTGTCTTTGTAAATGGAATAGAGCAGTTTGGAAAGAATTCTGAATTTGCAGATGGAAAAGAAATATTCAAAGTGTATTCTCTGTCTGGACTGCTGGAAAATAAAAATTGCAAAGAGATGTAATTTCTCTCGATCTTATGGCAGTTACATTAAAAAGTAGAAAGCTGAAAATACATGATATACAGTCTACACATAAGAACTATTACTTAATAATGATAAATTTAAGTTCAAAGTCCTAAAACTCAGTCACCTGATTGAGGTATCAGATGCTTTTTGTTCACTCACTGCTGTTCCTCTCCATTTCTTTAGGAAATGAAGTGCATGTGGTCATACTCTCTGTGTCTCCTGTCACTTTCCTGCTTACCCCTCTCCTAGCTTTTTCATCAGTTTTTCTCAGATATGTCTGCAGGATATAGGGATCCTGGAGATAATTGATTTCCTCTACAATTTATGAGAATAGGTGGTCAGGCAGAGGAAAGAGACCTTGTAGGTGTTCCCTCTGAAAGCTCTGACAAGTGAGAATCTCTTAATAGAGTCAGAGAACGCAGATGGATAAGTGCATTTGTAACTGCACCAATAATGAGAAACCAGAATCAAGAATCACAAATTTAAACAGAGCTGGTTTCCGTCATGAGATGAGAAGTGAGCTTGCCATTGTAAAAGGCAAGAAAATGAAGAGAAAACTAACAAGTTTAGAGTGAGCAAAGGAATTGCTGTGAATGCTGCTGGACAAATACACACAAACCACTCTCAACTATTTTACCCAGAGATAAAATACGAAAAAACCCCAAAGTCACGACAAACAAGTAGTCTTATTCTATAATATTAATAATTCATGCTGTTCAAAACAATTAATGTATCTGTTCTACCCAGTGTGCTAAGAAAAATTGGAGAGCAGAATTGTAAACAGTGTCCAGACCCAAAGAGATAAAATCACTGATCTTGTATTCCTTTTCTTCCAAAAATCTCTTGCCATTGACCAGAGGAACTGTAACAATGTCATCAGATATAACTATTTGATACAGAAAGATGTCTGGGTGAGGAGAAAGATCAGTTTTAAAAATTTATATAATTTGATTTATTGTTTGAAATGCATTTAATGACAAGAGTATTAATGCTTTCATCTGTTTGGCCTTTCCTATTGATCTAGGATCACATTTTACCCAATATCTTGTAAAGTGAGAGAATTTAAAGAATTTAGAGGTAGGCATTGTAAAGGTAGCAGCAAGAATGTTTTTAGTGATAAAAATGTGAGAGTTATTGCTTTTCCATTTAAATTATAGTTTTATGAAAATAATGTTTATTGAAAACAATCTTTCAGGATCAGAAGGGAAAAAAACAAGGCAATATAAGTCTTAACATATAAAATGAATAAAAGAATTAAAACTTGACACATTTTTTCAATAGATGCCTTAAAATATAAATTTGTATTTGAATAACTTTTAGCCTGAATTATTTATTAGCCAAGTTAAAAAACTAAGAACTGGATTTTTAAATGTCTCTGGAAAGTTGATGTTTTTGCAATATTATGTGGTAACATGTGGTAACATGTTTTCCCTTAAATATTAATCAGAGGAAAGTATTTATATTTTTATGCCAAAAATGCATATGTGTATTTCCTTCAAAAATGGAAATGTTTGGGTAGAAGTCCTATAAATTATATATATAATTAAAAAAGAAGAGACCATACGTAAAATAAAGGCAATTAATGTCAGGTTTGAAACAGGCAAACATAATTAAAAATTAGAAATTACTAAGTAACATAATCAAAGAGTATATGAAATAAGTAGAGGAAGAATGTGAATTGTTATAGATAGAAATGGAAATGTTAACTCAAAAGATTTTACATTATTATCAAAGCAAGAATTAATCAGGGAAGAAATTAGAACTCTGGAGGATGAGATGGGATATGGGATGGTGAATGATGGTGAAATTACTGAAGTATTAAATTAATACTTGCTTAATATAGTTACAAAGTTTAATACTAATGGATCAATAGCTGGCAATGACTTCATGCTTAATTCTGTGCATGAGCAGCTAGGCTTGTTTTCAAGCAAGCTTGTTTTCTCATCCCAGCATAGTTAGATTTGCAGGTAAGTTAGATTTGAATCTCGTTAATTACTTTTTAAGCTTCAACAACATAGATTGGAGATAGGCCCTTTCTACTACTGCAATGCTTATTAAATTTGTACCATGTCTATTTAATGCACATGGTACTCTGACATCCCTAGAGAAAATGTTTTACCCATCAGTGCTGCTGTTAACTTCTGGGCACTATAAAGGAAAGTAGATACAGAGGATTGCACTGACAAACATCCCTGCTCCCATTTTTTTTTTTTTGCATTGTGCAAACAAACAAACACGTCTTCTTATAGATAAAAATGCTGAAGTCAGAGAGCAGGCACTCCACAGGTTTCAGCTGCCTTTGATAGGAATCCTGAAAATATAAGCCAGGGAAAGTAACTGAAGTAGCTGAAATATTTTTTCTTTAAAAAAAATTTAAAAATTCTTCTCAAAAACAAGCCAGCAAAAGAAGCAGATACTAAGCTGATACTTAAAAATATCAGGTTTGTTTGGAATACTTTAATTGTACTGTCAGTTCCATAGATGACAAATAGCTATTGAAATCACATTTCAGAGAATTAGTACTCACATCTGATACAGAAATGATCACTTCTCATGTCTCCTCTAAAGATTTCTATGCTTGTATTCTATATGGACAATGAGAAGGCTAGATATAATCCTTCTGTACTGTCAGAAATAACAAAGGAGATCTAAGTGTGCTGGGATTTCATCTTTCTCAGACTAGAATTTTAATCAATGTAATATATGTGTAACTAAGGAACTGTTTCTCTGGGTATTTTTTCTTAACTATTTTTAGAAATATATCCTCATTCATCAGTCAGCCATTTAGTCCTTAAACAGCCCAATCAAATTATAATTAACCTTTCAAACTAAACGTGAGGCTGAAAGAACCTGTTTCTCAGGTCTGGCAACAAAACTCGGGACTGGAAAGAAGTCGATCCCTTGCAAGAAAATGCAGGGAGGGCTTCAGTCCTCTGCTGGCTGCCATGGTCTCGCTTGGCAGAGGCCTTCAATGTCCTGAGAAGCTGTGTGTAGACTTCAATGGGCAATTTTGTTTTCCTTCTACTTCAGCAGACCTTGATCCTGGCAGCAGACTCACCTGAGGTTCCAGCAGTGCTCCCACGTCTCTTGCCAGAGCGAGCTAGAGATTGAAAGCCAGCCACATGATGAGTCTCTTGTAGAGGTTCACAGCCTTTAGTGATAGTGCCAGTCTCACTGAAAGAGAGAAAAACAGACAGTCCATAGAATATTTTCCAGCTTTGATAGTGAGTGTTAGTTGTTGGAGGGTTAGGCTTTTTGCTGAAGTTTTTCTTTACACTCTAATTGCTTATCATATAATTTTTTAAATGAATAAATGATTGGTTTACATATCACTATCAACAGCCTTGTAATGTTTGCATAGACTAATTTATTCTCCCTCTTACCTGAAATATTTTTTTGGAAACTTTCCTCATAAATAGTGAAATTCCATTTCCCTGGCATTTTTAAAGCTTCTTTTCAGAGATGCTGAACACAGTCTCACAGGAATGAGAGAAGTATACAGAGGACACACATTCCACTCTGTGATACACCTACTCTAATGCCTACCACTTAGCAACTTCTTCACATTTCTACATGACAATGACCATCTAACCAAACTGTTCTCCAAAAAAACCCAGTACCATCAAACAAAGAAAAAAACCCAACAAACCAAACCTTTCCTCTTATGCCCATAGAGAGAGCCCCAATGCTCTAATTATTAAAGAACGCATGTGCGTATCACATGAAACCTAGAATCAGTGAATCATAGAATATTAAGGGCTTGGAATGAACCTCAAAGATCATCTACTCCCAAACGCCCTGCCATGGGCAGGGACACCTCCCACTAGATCAGGTTGTCCAAGGCTTTATCCAACCTGGTCTTGAACAGTGCCCGGGTTGGGGCATTCAAAACTTCTCTAGGCAACCTGCTCCTGTCTCACCACCATCACAGCAAAAAATTTCTTCCTAATACTGAACACTCTTTCATACCCATTAATCCTTACCTTATCAGCTATTCATTGAATGTATCAAGCTCATGTATCCTTCACTCACAGGTTTCAGGAGTCATTGTCCTTTTTGCAGTGCTTTTGCTCTATACAGTATAACAAATTTTGCTCATTGCCAAAATCACTGATCAGGCTCTATGCTTTAAGTGAAATGTGTCTGGTTTAATTTAATACTCTGGTAATAAACATTTAAATATTTGGTCCAATCCTCAAACCATTCCCCAACAATCTATCAAATCATAATTACAAAAAGATATTTATCTTTCCTTCAACCATATTTATAAATGAGCAAACCAAGCATTAACAGTGAGATTTATGGGTACATCCATATTTGTTAGGTAGCATGAATATGTAGCATTCCTAAAGGATACATGCTTGTAACATACCCACAAAACAGGGATACAGAGAAATGACTGTGATAGATGCCGGATATATAGATATATTACTGTAGCAGACTTAATGTGAAAGAGCCTTCCCAGCAGATGGGAGTTAACAGCCAATGCAGATCCATCTGGTTTAGTAATGAGTTGTTAATTGGAGAATACTTAAAGGAGAGTTAAGGGTGTCTTAACATCATGTGTATAAAGATGTGCAGTAAATTGTAGTGAAGATGCTGCTGGACTATAAACTACTGTAAACTTCAGTCCAAGGACTCTGAGCAATTGCTTATATGCAGTACTGTATAGTCATGTGTTTGCTCTGCACCAGGACTACCTTCTGCCCCGTGTTCCAGTATTTTTGTATTATTGACAGTGCCAGATGAGGTATTCAGTTCCAAATCAATTGCAGTAATATCGAATGTCACTTGTACAAATGGATACCTTTGGTATTTTGCATTTATATTAAGTGGCAATGTCAGACTACTTTACTCCATACACTGATTATGAATTTTTTCACTAAAATGATTTTTTTTAAATTCAGAGCTAATGTCATCTTTGATAGTTCATCTTTAGCACAAGTTTCATCAAGATGTTAAGAATGTTACTAGAATTAAAACTTCTGTATCCTCTCTGTCTTTATCTTTTCACAAAAGTCCTTATCAATTTTTACTCCTAAACACAACTGGTCATTAGTTTGCAAAATTGGATTGCAGCTGCTAATTTAAATTCACAGACTGGATGAGCCTTTTAGAGTCTCTGCCAGTTCTTGACCCATCTGATACTGTCCCAAACAGGAATCAGTCTTGTTATCTGTTGTAGAAAACATGATAGACAGATAACATGAAATATAGAAACAAATCCAGTCATACAGTGCTGAAACATATCCTGAATCTTCAAGAGAATTATCTTGGTAGACAAAGTTCTTTTTTAATCCATGGAGCAAAGTTGAAAAAGTGGAATTAATTATCAAAATAATCAACATGGTGTTCTAGATCCTTTTTAATAAGAAATGTATTTAGAAAGAGTTAATGTGAAAAATGAACAAAAAATTATTATGGTCCAATTAGAAACATATGAAATGAGGTAAGGTTTACTATTTAGCTTTAAAACCTTCCTTTTAAAAGTAGATTAAGACAGCAGTCAGATGGGAACTCTCTTTGAAATTTGCAACATATTTGAATAGTCTAAAGTAATTGGACTCCATTATAAACATGAAGTGCCTGATGTGTGAATCATTAGCATTCTCATAATTCAAGTATATGCTGATAAAATTATGATGTTCTATCAAAACTACCAGCTCAATATTAATCCAGTGTTTAGACAAATATTGTAATAGGATTTGCACATTTAAGGGGAAAATTATCCTCTCAGTATGTGCTCTGTATATCTAGGGTATTGATATTGAGTCATAATCACAGTTGCATTTAAGAGTCAAATCCATATATGACATGAAATTATAAAAATAGTCATATTTTTTTCCATAGTTCTCAGAACAAGAAATGAAAATCCATTTTTTAATGTACTCTTTTGAAAGAACTAAATAACACCCAAGGAAAAAAGTGGTGGTGGTCGGAGGGGTTTTAGTTTTTATTTTTGCCTCTTTCTATCTGCATGGGGATCTTCTATTCTTTTAATGTCAGTGCTTATTTACATTAATCACAGATCTTAATCTTTATGTAGTACATATACAGCTGAGTTATGCTACTGGTACACAAAGGTGGTGAAAATAATTCTGTACCGAGCAGTTGCTTTGATGGCAGGCTTGCTCTTCCTCTTTCTCTGGGGCTTTCCCATTTCCCCCAGAGCTGAAAGCCATTGTAAGAGAAAAGGCTGATGAGTTTGACCACCTTGCAAGAGAATGGAGTGACAGGACAAGGGGGAATGGCCTCAAACTGAAAGACATTAGGTCTAGATTCAATACGAAAAAGTTCTCTACTGTAAGAGTGGTGAGGTGCAAGAACAGGTTTTCCAGAGAAGCTGTGGATGTCCCACCCCTGGAAGTGTTCAAGGCCAGGTTGGATGGGACTCTGAGCAACCTGGTCTAGTGGAAGGTGTCCCTGCCCATGTTGGGGGGCTGGAGCTAGATGGTCTTTAAGGTCCTTTCCATCCCAGGCCATTCTGTGATTCCATGATTCTATGTTCTCAATCCTGAAATAGTTCTTACAGAAAGGTAGCACTGCGTGAACAGAGCAGAGGTCCTTCAGCCCAGAGTGTGAATAGTCCTAGTGCCCCATACTTCGAACAGGCAAATTCAGGACTGCCTGAACATGTGGCCTCCCATTTCCTGATCCCTGCTATTCATTTTGCTCTTGATCCCTGTAACTGTGAAGGGATTTAGTATTTATCTTATGTCTCCTAAAAGAGGGAGAGGTTTGCATTCTGTTATGTTTAAGGAAAAGAAAAGAAAATCTTGTGTCTCACTTTCTGTAGATCAGAAATCTATCTGAAATTATATTTTTGTCATTATGTGTGTACCTCTGCAAAAAAATCCTTAGTATGGGATTGTGTCTCAATGTGAAGTTGTTTTGCACAGAAAGAGTGAACAGAATTTTCATAGAAAGATATATTTACATTTATATCAATAAATTTACATAAACATATATATTTACATTTATAAATTACTTTTTCTGAAACAGATTTTTTGTAAATATGTTTCTGTCTATGTTTGGAAGCTAAAGCATGATTTGATATGTAAGAAAAATTTCTTCTTTCACCAATATTTCATACATAGAATATTGAAAAAATATCCTATGGAAGCTGATCCTTTGAATTTTCTGTCTTCAAAGTGTCAAGAGTTTTACAGATGTGAAAATAAAAAATTTATTATCTTTTGGTACTCTATGATTTTAGAAGGGCTTTAGAAGGAAAAATCACTTCCTTTAGATGGAAAAATCACTTCAATTTGTCTCATTGAAGCCTGAGCCTAGATATGATAAAAAGCACAAGTAACTAGATTTTTTTCTCTTCCCAGAAAGAGAAGTTTGAAAGATTTAGAGAACATGGAATTTTCACCTAGTTCTATGATAACCTGCTGGTATTGTTGCTAGGCAGATTATCTGGTTTTATTTGTGTAAAAGCAGAATTCATTGACTTCTATATCTCTAGTGATTTGCATTTGGCTGCTATCAATGTAGACACAGAGCTGAGCTCGAGACCCTTGGAACTAGTGATTTTACTGTAGTTTGATAAATCTGAGAATTGAGCAATCTGCAGAAAACTGTGAAGGGGGTGCAAGGATTACAGGAAAATGAAGGGAAAATGTATAAGAAAGGCAGTCTGCAACATGGTGACTATCCTAATCAGAGGTTCCTCTCCAATTAGCACTATGTATAATACAGAGAACTTCCAAAAATGTTTGTACTGCATTTTTCTCCCAGAAAAGTTGATGTGCATCTTTTCACTCATGAAAATAGCTGAAGAAAAGTTGGTAACAAGCGCACACTTTAAGCTGGAAAATGAAAATACCTGGTTGCATCTTTTTGGCACCTACCTTTCTGGTATTTATAGACATTGGTGAGAGACCCTTGCCACTCCATTCCAGAGCCTTCTCTGCTAAGGTTAAGGACTGCCAGCTCTCTCAGCTTTTCTTCACAGGAAAGATGCTCCAGTTTCTTATTTCTGTGGCCTTTTGCTGGATTCTCTGCAGAATGTCCATGTGTCTCTTTCAATGAGGAGCCCAGAACTGGATACAGCACTCCAGGTGTGGCCTCACAAGAGCTGATTAAAGAAGACTCACCTCCCTCCGCCTGCTGGTAACACTACTTCTGGCTTATCCTAGGATACCATTACCCTTGTGTATGGCAAGGGAATATTATGGCTTGTGTTCAATCTGATGTTCACCAGGCCCCTGCCCAGGTCCTTTTCTGCCAAGTTCATTTACAGCTGAGTGGTGCCCAGCATATATTCATGCATGGCGTTTTTCCTTCCCACGTGCAGGACTTTCACCTTCCCCTTTTTGAGCTACTCTGCATTAAAGCACATTATTCAGCGTCCCCTATGCCTTCTCATTGGGAAGGAGCTGCCAAAATGCTGTCATTGATTTAAATTTTCTGCTTCTGACTTGTGTTCGCAGACAGCCCCAGTATGGATCCAAAGATATCAGGGTTTTAAAGCAGCATATGTTCCTGCTCACACGCTGGAAGCATAACAGGAGGATCACCTCTGAAATGGAGATATTTTTCTCCTCTGTACCAAACTCTGTAACCATCTGCCTTGTGAGCTTCAGTAAATTAATTTCGATAGTGTCCTGGGGAGAAATTGCCTTACTTGTCATGTTGTCTTACTGTGACCCCCTGCCTGGCTTGCTAATTTGCAGAAGCAGAGGGAATCTGTCTCCTAGGGTGCATGGAAAAAACATTAAGTGGCATGATGAGACACCAACCAAAACTTCTATCTTCTTTCTTCCTTGGGAAACACAGCTTATGTGAAGAGTGGAAACTGAGGACAGGCAAAACACAGTCGTGCTTCTATATAGAAACATCCCAAATTTGGTTATTTAATGATTTATCTGAATACCTTCACAAAGAAGTAATTTGCATTAACACTGCTAGATGATATGAGCAATCTCTGATGTAAGATAAAAGCGTTGATCAAGTTGTGGAGAATGAAAATCAAATTCTTGAAAATTAGTCTTTAATTCGTTGATATTGTTCTGTTTGTATTTCAGATTCCTTCAGTGGGACTATTATTATTTTAAAATAAAAAGACTTACAAACTTCCTGCAAGTTTGGGGTAATTAGTAGACAGAATAAACTGTTTTATTCTCTCCTTTGATAAAAGGTTTTTATATTTCTTTTACTATATAACAAGTCAATCTTTATCCTTAAGATGAGATAAAAACCATTATTGTAAATTTTGCAGACAAAAACGTTACATTAGTTTTAACGTAATATCTCTATGAGCATTTCTTAGTTGCCTTCTAGAGTATTTTAGCTGCTGGGGGAACAAAGACAACAGTAGTAATGTTAAAAGTACTGCTGCAATATTAAATATTAACCTTTCTAAAGATTTCACTCTGTATCCAAAAAGGCAAGATTCTATTTTGAAATAAACCAGTAGATTCTTTGAACATTTAATTAGCCATTAGAATTTAGGGCCTTGAATTTTTATAACATTTCTAAATATTATCAACATGCTAATGATTCAGTCAAATACATCCTTTTTATTTACAAATGCCTATTTAAATTAATTTTACACAAAAAGCTCCTGAAGACCTTCCACCTATTTCCAGAAAGGTCTGGAAGAGTGGACTGTGCATGAGAATTGATTTGTATAGATAAAGAGAAACTTGGGTGCAGGGCAGGGTCCATAAAAATGTTCCCACATGAAGTCCAGGCATGTGTGCAGTTCAGGACTCTGGACACCCCATGATCTGGAAAAATTCTGGAGCCAGGACTGGTGAGCTTCCTTCCTTCCTTCCTTC
>WAAE01024368.1:0-15926 GCA_013400495.1 Nicator chloris
TCATTCACTTAATTTTTTTTTTCAGTTGAGGAATAGAATTAACTATGTAAACATTAAACATAGTTTTTGGTCTATCTTTATCTCTCTGATTCCTCTGTGTTGCCTTCCATCCTAATAACTATGCACTAATGTTCAGGACCGATTTTTGGAAAATACACCTGACAGTGAATTTAAGACAGACTGTGGTTTCAAGCTGTATTTATCATGACTCTGTGTAGCCCTCTTTTGAAAATTTCCTTGAGATCTACAGTAGAGGCCAAGCTGAGTTCAGAACACTATAGTTTCGAGTGTTCACAGCAGAAAATTTACTGTAGTCTGCCCAATCTAAGACCTCCAGGTCTGTAAATGACTCCTCTATATACATATACGGACAGAATTGTTTGCAAATACTTACATTTGGTGTCAGGCACTGGTAGCAGAACACAACACATTGGGGCTTTATGGGCTACTTCTTGAGCCAGAGGACCAAAGGAATATGGGGAAGGACCAGCTAGAGAAAGGCAGTTGAAGGATGTTTTATCCTTTGTCTCTCTGAAGGACTGGAAGCCAAAAAAGGCAAAATGAATAGTGGGAGAATCCGGGCTGGAATCAGATACCCAGAGACAGACAGCAGATGACTAATGAGGTTAGTGCTGGATTCAAGGAAGACCAGGACTGACTAGAATATAGGAGAAAGAACTAAGGAAAAGGGACTGGAAAAGAAAGATATATGGCATATAAAATTGGTGAAGAGCTAAAGCGTGTAGAGAAGCGAAATAGCCAGAGAAACAGACTGAGCCAAGGAATTGGGAAAGAAAGCTGAGAAAAACTATGGATTGGGAGTAAGGTTAATTTCAAAGTAGGACTAATTTCAGCAGAAGGAAAGCGAAGGAAAGCAAAGGGATGTAGAATGTAAGATTGGCTGAAATGATTGATAAAAGACTGAATAAAAAGCTAATTACAAGTGGGATGGCTGGAGTGACTGTAAGAGATGAGGAAAAGGGAGGCTGGGACTGGACTTGGAGACTAAACCAGCAAAAGATGAATTATTTGGAAAAATGTGCTTGATTTGTCATGAGAAGCCTGTGAGAGCATGCTCATGGAACAGTGAAGTGAGCTGGCAGGCCTTGGGGGGAAATAAAAGAGAATCAGAACTAAGAAATGTGTCAGAAGGATCAAACATGGCACCAAACCAAAGTGGAGTCCATGGCTTGGAGTGATTCAGTTCTCTATCTATCAGCTACTGTTTGTGAAACCTGCGTATCAGGTGTCCCATAGCTGATCGATATAGGACCTTACAGACATTAATAATCTACTCCTTTATTTATTCTGTTAGAATAGGTGTCAAAAATGGGCATATTTCAATTGAAAATTGCAAATAGAATATACAGGTGAGAAGGAAATTAATTTTGATTTTGTAAATAATATATTGCAAAGGTCTTTTTCTTGTTAGATAAAATTTAAGTTAAATTTAGGTTAAAAAGATGTCTGAATAGTGCAAACTTCAGCATGTAAAATTAAAAGAATATCAGAATGCATCACATTGCTGGGCAAGCTCAACCAAATTCCTTTCTAGCAAGTTTTTATTTTTTCCATGAATGTATCAGATCCTGTCTCCTTTATATATAAGGTTATCTCTGTGGATGATCTAAGTACAAATACATTGTTGCCAGGCTGGCATGCTCCCAGGGGAGCATGTACTCCCACAGCTGGTAAATAGAACATCAATCTCATCAGAAAAATCATATGTACAACGCCAAATGTAATAGTGGGAAAGGAATGAAAGCCATGGAAAATATTTTCATGGCCCCTGCCTTCCTATTTTACAGGGCAGTCACCCCTCTCTGTATTAGCTGGGTCCACCAACTAAGTTATTATTTTGTTTCCTGTAGTACCTTTCAATTTTTAGTTTGTCTTGTGAGAAGGATATCTGGAATGCTGGGTATCCACAAAGGTGGTCTCTGTGGAAGCTCAGTAGCCCAGAAAGGTAAGTGTCCAGGAGATCAAGGCAGCTGGGCTATCCAAAGACAACCAGTGTGAGGAAATGGGCAATATGGGCATTTACCAGCTGGGCAGCCTATGAAGGAAAGGAGAGGGGTACCAGGAGACTGTCCAAGTAGGAAACCCAGATGTTCTGCCAATGTAGGGGCCTGTGAACGTGACAGCTTTGAGGAGGAGATAACATTGTATGTGATACCATGGCAGAAAGCTTGATGATTTGGCTGCCACTCTTGGATTAATAATTTCTATTGAAAACTGTGAACAGCCTTTGGGATTTGTTTATAATTGTATCTTGGGGGCCTGACAGACTGTCCTATCATCTACTATAACATTTGCCAAAACTATGGCAAGATCAGAATGCTTAAGACAATGTAGCAATGTTACAAACAGAGTTTCCTTGGCAAACTAAACCAGAATTTTGTTAGCCAGAGGACATGATTAGTTTGACTGAAAAGTGGAGAAATAAGGTGAAAAAAGAAAACAAATCAGGAAGGAAGGGTAATAATGAGAATCCAGTTCTAACAGGTGGCATTATGCAAAAACCAGCTAACTCTCATCAAATGTTTTATTTTGCTAGCCTAGTCCACTCAGGATGCCTGATATGATATGGTGAGGAAAGTTCAAATACAGATATGTTCAACCCAAAAATCATAGGAAATGGTGGTCTGGAAAAAGTAGAAATGAAACTGACACATCAGCACCCCTTTGATCACTGTCCAGTTAACACTGCATGAAAAGTGACATTTCACTCTCATGAACATCAATAAATCTAACACTTTTTGGAAATATTACAATAAGTGTATCTTCCAGAGAGATCTCAGTTTATTCCAGTACCATGTAATATTCTGGCAAGAAGTCTGCAAGTCTGTTTACTGCATGTCTTTAAATTTCAGCAATCTATTTTACATGTTTGGGTTTTTTTCCCGTATCACTCTTTTGTCTATCTGATACAAAATTTTATGTAACAGGCTGAACCAGCCCTGAAATTTTGAGCTGGCATTTGTTACTTTGGACTACTTAGCACGCAGGCTTGCGCATTCTGTCTGTAGGAGAATGAAACTTTAAGTATATCAGCTCTAAAAATTGAGATGTGGGTAAGTGATGAAGGGCTGTTACAGTTCACTGAGCATCTTTCATTCCTTCTGCAGACTCATCTAAGTCATCTCCTTCCTTATCACTCCCTCATAATGTCCCAGTCCCACAGACAATTTTATAGACAAGCTGCCCTTTCTAGCACTTGAGAAAAACAAAACATGGCAAACCAACCCCCCAAATCCCTATTGGAATCATCAGTGAGAAGATACAGCTCATCTGAAATGTTTTTAGTTTTCATAGGTTAATTTCCATACTAAGGGACATCCAGTCTTGAACTTCAAAATGACGTGTCTTTCTGTTTTGAATATTCTGACCAAATATGACTGAATGATTAACACTGAAAAAACACTTTCTAGCATGAAATAGATTAACAAATAGGTTTTCTTCCTCCATCTAACCTTTCTGCCTGTGATTTTTGTCACTTAGCTAAGGTGGTATGTTTCTGAAGCTCCTAGCAGCCTTATTCTATCCTGTCCATAGCTGTTTCAAAATAATTTCTGCCTTAATGATTAGATTTTCCATTTCGGTGCCATGTCTCTGCTTGTGTACTTGTCCCTCTGTGCATGCCTTGTCAATGTAATTAAAGATTACAAATGCCCATTACACTGGAGGAGAATCCTCCCAGTAACGCTGCCAGATGCGATCCTGCGGCTCACGTCACTGTAGTTAATGCACAGACCCTTCAGCAACTGGCACAAGTGAATGTATGCTCCTCTCATCCAAATGTTTTGTTTCCTTTGGCCAGCTTCAATGCTCTTTCTTCTCACACGGGTCTTGTTTTTCAGTAGCAAGTTGTAACGGGTTTCTGTAGTCTTTCTGTCTCACAGAAGATAAGGTGACTACAAACAGTCCTCAGTAAAGGCAGTTGGCAACTCATGGAATTGGATGGGCTAGGCACTACAGACAGTACGGAGACGGAGATGACAAGAAGGTGGGAAAAAGAAATGGTTACTTGTGTTGGATTAGGCAGTAATTTCTCTTTGCTGATTTAAAACTTTGCTTGGATGATGGTTAGATTTTCATAGTGTGGGGTAATTTTGTGTTTTCTTTTTGGAAGACCAAAGTAGCACCTGTAGCTTTTAAGGAGCTCCTATGTATGCCCTAGGCTGCCCATGAATATTAAAGATTTCTCCCCACCCATTCCATGATAGAATAGCTGGCCTGAGTTCTTCACATGCAGAGAAAGGAGACAAAAGTATTTCTCATCATCTCCTGCTGGTAGCTGCAATACTTTTGGATGGTGAAATAAGATTGTAATTTGTGTATCTGAGAGATGAGCTTACATCTAAACTCAGTGGACAATTTCTGGGTTTTAGTTCTCTTGCCATAAATGCTGCTTATCTGAAACAATCATGTTTAAGTGATGAGACAGAAAAGAATTAATCAAGTACACCACTCAGTAGAGACATATGGTATTCTGGACTTCAAAACAACTGTAAAGAGAAAACAGTGCTTGTAACTAATGCTTTTATGTAGTTAAAAAAATTATAGTGCTGGCATGGAGAATAGAGAGAAGCAGAAAATGCAAAAGCTCTCCTGTTACATTTCTCGGGTCTAATCTTGAGAAAAGATAAGACTGGGTATTTTAATCTTCCTAATTTATGATCTATCTGTTCATTTTACTGCATTCAGTTGTCAGAGTGTGTTCTCCTACAGAAGACTGCAAAGTGTTACTCTGTGGAATTGCTCTGGGTAAAAAAGTTTTTCCTGTGAAAAGACAGTACGACAGATTCTGACCAGAGTGTACTGGCTAGTGGTTCTTTTCTGATGTGAGTAAGTTTTTTTTTTTCTGAGATAATTATTTTGAGAAGAGGTAGTCCTTTTCCTAAAAAACAGATAAAAATTTCACTACAGATCTCAGCTGTTTGTGAAAGACAACTTTACATCTGCAAACATTTAGAAAAGGATTTGCCTAAGTTCATCCCAAAGAAGAGCAATGACACTCCTTTAGAGTTCAAAAGCTTTACCTGTATAAAACCTCACACTATTAACATAACATAGAGTGAGTAAGGAGAGAAGTAAGGCATATCCTGATTAGGTAGGGGGTCTCTTCATGAAAAGGCCGTCTCTGTCCTTTCAGAGTATGCACCTCAGTCAGTCAGTCAGTATTTAACAGGAATGATTTACAAGTGAGACCTGTAGATAAAAAAGGTTTCCCCTCCACCCTAGTCCTTCTACGCTGTCATGTCATACCAGGTTTCACCAGATAGCTTCTACCAGTACAGACATGGATGGTAAGAGGTAAATCACACTTTTGAACCAATGTTTCTTGGCCTAGGGTCTGAGTTCACGTGGGCTTCCCTCTCAGGTCTATCTGGTCATGGGATCTCCTTTACAGTTTTCTTACAAGCTGTGACTCTCAAAGATAAATTCAGGTTTGGGATAGACAGTGTCAGATTAGGGACAGTCCCTACTTCAGGATGGTTCCATGTTTCTGTGATGAGACCTGAGCTTGCTTTAGCTCTCTTTAGACCAGCCTGAAAGCTACGACATCTGTGAGGAGTTGAGAATGAAACACACCTCCCGTGCTTTTGGCATGATGTGCTTTCCCCTAGGGGGTGAACTAAGTGGGAAGTGGATATACCAAGGCTGTGAGGGCCCTTGGCCTCGGACAACGTTCACGGAGAAGGTATGGCTCCATGCTGGCCCATCTGTGAACCTGAAGCATCCTGAAGGCAAAGAGTGTATGAGTGAAACTGCCCCAGAAAGTGCAATTTTCCAGTCCAACTAAGCTTCAACTTGATTTCTTAAATTTCAGTTTGCTTGTGAATTAGTGAGGTCCAATAAGCTGTCGCTGAACATGTTACTTTTGTTGCACTGTTACATGAAAACCTCCTTCATCCTATGCAGGAGGGTTGCAAAGATCACCAACTAATGAAATAGAAGTATTTAATTTAATCAACTAAAGAATCTATTTCCCTTTTTTCCCCAGAAAGGTCTTGCAAGGATAACTCAGGGGAAAGAGGGCAGGGGAAAGAGAGGTTTCCTGATGAGATTTGTATTTACCTCCTGGGGCAAATGTTCTTTGAAATAATCTAAATAAGCCAATATATTTAAGCAAACTAGCAAGCCTTTTTTATCAGCAACATTTGCATCATGAATCACAGTCTGTGTCACAAGTCAGGAGAGAGCAAGATCCTGCTGTATATTGTTTGCTGTCTCTTTCTTGCCCAGTATTCATTCTACAATGCTTTATGGCTGTGTTTTGTTAAAATAAGATGTTTGGCACACTAAAATATATCTAATTAAAATAATTTTGGTAAAAATATGTGAAAAGCAAATTTTATTTAAAAATTTATGTTAATGAATAGAAAGAAAGCAAAGCATGTCTTGACATAGTTAGGGGGATTTAGCAAACCTATTTCCAACAATATTTAGAAGTGCTTTATACTCTCCATTTTAATAAAATCTGTCAATATCTAGGACATTGAAAGAGTGAATGTTTTCGGCAAAGACATAATTTTAATTCAGAAGAGGTTATGTGCATGTGCCTGTGCATGTGCATTTAAATAGTTGTGGTGCAATTTTCAACCAGCTCTGCAGATACCGTGAAGGTTTATGCTACCCCTCTCTGTTTCTGGCATTTTTAGGTAATTTGGTTCCTGTTTCCTGTAATTTGATTTTTCACCATTTCTATTTTCCTCTACTCATCCATCTTTTCCTCCAAGCTTATCTTTACTGTCAGCTGAAGACCAGCATGAAAAGATATGATTATATTAGAATAAATTTGTCTGATTTTTATGATGACGACAGATGTGAAGCTTATTTGTCCCTTGGAGATGATTAAATGTCTCCTTGCTATTGCATTGAAGAAAAAGAATTTGAAGTTGAACAGCAATGCTGAATTTTTGCCCATGGGTCTATTTATCTTGACAATTTAAACTCACAATGACACAAACTATCAGTATATAATATAAATATTTTCTATAAATCTTATTCTTTTTTTACATTTGACTTGATAAACATGAAATTTAGGACAAAATTGAAAAAATGTTCCTTGTTTAATTATAAAGTTGTTTTTTGATATTTCTCTCTGAAGAGGTAATTTTTGACACAATTAATTGTTACTATGGTGTATAACAGATTGCCTTTTGACATTTTGTAAATGCAAATGCATAAAGGCAAAACAAGTACATTTTTGCAGGTTTTCTAACCACGAATAGCACGTACCTCATGATCTCTGAACAGACTTAAAGTATCACCCATCAGCAGTGAACATGTTGGGATAAATCAAGGAGCAGAGAGTACTACATAGCACACGTATGCTGGTTTAACCTGGAATCCAGGCCTTTTTTCTTTTCCCAGCAGCTCATGGCAGAGTTCAGTCCTGATAAGGTGGTACAGGGTGTTGGTAGGTGCTGTGAATAAACACAGTTAAAGGGATTTTATAATGAAACCCTCTCATGGCTCCTCAGTCATGCCACATGGCCTGAGGGTGCACTTGCTCCTGCAGCAGGTCCTGCAGAGATGACAGCAGAGAATTTTCCATTCTGTGCAGTCCTGAGAGAACATAAGGGACAAATAGTTGTTTTTAATTTTTGTTAAATATTAAATCATATTTCTAATTTTTCCTCCTGTAGCTTAAATGACATTTAAGTTCAACAGAATTTGACTAACACCAGGTACACCTCATACCCTTTTCAGACAGTATTTATGTGGGAAATTTTATGAAAACTATTGCTTTTCTAGTTAGTCAACATATTATCTCATCACTTACAGAAGTGACAATCATGATGGCAATTAAACAAAGGAAATACAGTTTTTCATCACAGATAAAAGATAATTCTAGAAATGACTTAAATGTTTTATGTTTGTAATATTGAGATCACTAACACTTCTTGGAATTTAGAGACCTGTGATTTTATTGTGGTAAATTATTTTTCATCATACCCTTCTTGAATTTTACAAGATGCAAGATGTTGTGAGCAATTCCAGTCTTCTGTTTGTATTAGGAAGACACTCAGTTCTATCGATGTAAATTTTGATATTTTATTCAACACAAAAAGTAAGTTCGTTAATATGCAGTCTCAGACAATATAAATCTTGATGTTTTTTGGAACACGAATGTGGTGTATGTTGAATACTTCCATAGGAAATATTTTAATCCATCTATGATTCATGAATATTTTCAGAGGAACACAACAAAGTTGTAATTCTGTCAGACTGTCTTCTAGACTTGATGTGCCTCAGAATTGGCAACCTTGGGTGTGTCAGTGAGAGGGGATAATCAGCCTTTGGTAATTCAGGTCTCTGTGTGTCACCAACATGTTCATTGCCTTGATATCAGTTCTGGCAGAGGGAAGCAATTGGTTAATCAGAAAACTTCGACTGATGCAAAGTTACCGAAAAATTTTGAAGATCTAGAAGTAGAAAGTCTGAAATGTAGCATGTGCAAGTGAAAGTCATGATAGGTGTGTAGGAGTTAATCGACCAAAATAGCAGAGCTGGTACATTTCATGTTTTTCTACTTTCCTTTGCATTCTGTGTGTGTATATTTGCACTTAAAGCCGATTGTGGTACGAAATTATCTCTTTATTATTTCTAGTTTACTATGAGCATAACTACATTAAAATTCTTTCCAAGTTATGCCGACAGCAGGTGCTGTGGTGTGGCCAGGTGTGTTGACTCTTCATCTCTGCATTGGCATCACAGAGGAGTCTTCTAATGCAGACCTTACACCTGGCTTAATTTCTTGCAAAAACCTACCATTTCTCATGGAAAAGTGTGGAGTCTGTCCTCAACGGGCCATGAGATGCCCCTGGCAGGAGACCCCTGGCTGTTGGGGCAGGTGTTTTGTAGTCATGGTCTCTTCCATGCCCACCATGGAGTTTTCAGGTGGAGGGCAGCACGCAGGCAAGCTGGGCACTCAGCCTGGTACAGTGACCTAGCAGCAGGCAATGCTGCTTGGCAGGCACTGGGGCCAGGTTGGAGGTTTCTGAGCTGGTGGTGTCCAGGAGCATGCACTGTCCTCAGAGTGTGTGAGGTGTGATGCCCTCCAGATGGCAAACCTTGCTGTGCCATCTGGGGTACTGCCATCTCCACTGGGTGCTCAAACAGCTACACTATATTTGTGGCTGGGGAACGTGGTCTTGCAGTGTCCTCAGGGTGCATCAACAACTCAGTGTAAATGCAGCTACAGGCAACTCTAATGCAGGTATGTTCCCTGAGAACACCAGTAAGTTTTTTGATGATTTAGCTACTTAACACACTGCATATCCTTAAAGAAGGAGTCAACGTTATACAGCACTAGATTATGCTGGCTTGGCAGATAGTTATTTTTTAAAATCCAGGACTTGATTTTATGTACCACTATTTATTGTTACATTGGGTTTCCTTGCTGCCAAGTGCTCTTTTGAACTGATCACTGCTTTACATCTATTTAAATTCTGTTGGAGAGCTGTAGTCTTATGGTGAATAAAGAGCAATAGGCAGGCTCTTTGGTGGCACAATAAATATTGCTGGTAAGCTGTGAGGCTGTATTTTCTGCTTGTTTGGCCAGAGTGTCTCTTGTTTCCATGGTCTATAGGATCTATCTCTTCTGTTTTGCAAAGACAATATATATTAAGAGTGTTTCCAAAGTAGTTCTCAGGAAATGTATGAGAAAAAAAGGAAGGAGGAAAAGAAAGAAGGAAACCTGAAAATCTACTTCTGACAGCCTATAATTCAGTGACAACATTCCAGAGTCATAGACAAAGTTAATAGAACTGGAAATTATATTAGCTATGCCTATATATTTCTGTCACTTTCTGTCCATTTTTATTTTATAGTTGTGTTATACTGCTTACTGAGATTATGATTGTGATGTTCTATCTTTATTACTTTGTGGCCTAACCTTTCAAGTCTGAGCTTTCATGGACTAAACAATAAATTTTTCTATAACAACCTCACTTAATTCCCCTATAAAACTAATGTTTCCTGACGCTTGTTCACTGGTGTGTACTATAAATATGGCACCCATAAATTTTAGAATTTAGTCTCATTTGGTCCATACAAAACAATAATAAAAGTCTATAAAACAGGAAGCAGTAAGACGAGATTATTCAGTAGTAACTGCATCTCATTCTCTTCTCCAAATGAAAAAGTATAATTCAAAAATGCCTCGAAAGGCAACATTTCCCAAAATTACATTTGCAATATGACTGATTGCTAAATTCCCTCTTTAGCTGTTACTTAAGGACTAAAGTGTTACTGGGAGAACATATGGATGGAGGGAAGGGTAATGAGGAGCAAGACCGCTGTCAGTACATGTGTGAGCTGTGGAGCTGTGTGAAGCAGAAAACGACTAGTTACTCTCCTCTTTGAGAAAGTAGGGAGGGACAGACATGTCTTCCTCCACTGACAGTGAATGCAGTCCTGCCATAGGGATCCGTAGCTGGTGGATGACACTGCCTAGCATGAAGCAAGGAGAAAAGGAATGCTGGTTTTCTGAAAAAAAATTTCTATATTAAAAACTCTTGTGAGATTTTCTCATACATCAGATGTAAATGACAGCCTCAGCTCAACTTCCATTTTGTAATAGCCTGTTGCTCTCCTCTAGATTCCAGATGTGCCCTTCTAGTAGCAATAATGACAAAGCACAGCTTCTGATTAACGCTAATGATGCGATTGTGAATTGGCACTGTGACAATACAGATGTTTTTTGGACTGCCTCAGATTTTTACCTTAGACCTACCCCAATCTGTCTCCACCTGAGACATTCAGGTAGTGACATTCCCTTACCACATTCCTGCTGGGATTTATGTCGTTTTTCCGCCTTCTCTTAGTTTGTTTTTCTTGGGGTCTCTTGAACAGTACTCTATACACTTAGATTGGTTTTTTGTACAATCAGTGGGTAGGATAGAGATGTCTTAAAAAGAAAGATGTGGAAAGGGAGAAACTAATAGCTGATGATTAATGAATCATTGGGAGATTATGTATAAAAATTATACAGAGAAAAAATTGAAAACAGTGGCAACTTTGACAGTTGATTATCCTCCTGTCCTCATATTTCAGCCATCCCAGGTTTGTCAATGGTATGGTTGACAGATGTATTTTTCCAGATTATATTAATAATTAATTATTTCAAGTCTGGCAAGAAGTTCTAGATAGAAAGGGCTGGATGGCAAGAGTCAGTTTCAGCAGAAAAAATTATCTGCATTCTTTCAGCATCTATGTTGGCTATTGCAAGTATTTGCAAAATGTTCTTCATTTAGTCTTTCTAAGCCTGTAAGAGATCTTATTATATTTAAAGATAAGATTATTCACGATTTGATTAAATTAAGAGAAATAAGTCCCAGAAGGCAAGTGTATCTTTATTCAAAGAGAACCGAATCCTCTCCTATAAATATGTAAGTGCCTACATGATGTCATTGTACGAAATTATGTTGAAAATGTGAATCTCAGAGAGCTGTTTATAATCCTTCTAAAAAAATGTAACCATAAGGATTCAGGAAGTTAAATCAGCTAAAATTAGGCACACCTCAGAACTGGTTTATATCAATTTTCTTTGCAATTTATGCTGGCTGCTCAAATATTGTGGAAGTGAATGGTACAAAAATGGATGAGTGAACTAACAGATGGATATGAAAAATCAGAAAATTAGTTTAAATTTCAGGATTTGAATAAATTAAGCATGACAAGCATAACACAGGAACCCATTATTTATTTAGTTCATTTAGCTTTGTTTTTATTATAAAAAAATTGTCAGTACATATTGGAAATCTCATTTATTGTAGAATAAAAGAACATGAAGTTGGCATCTGATGATGCCAAACCCAGAACTGCAAGAAAACACACATTCTGCTGGCAGGATTAGGGTGTGATTCAGAAAAATATGGTTACGATCTAAGAAAGTTTTGCACAATTTTGCTACTAAACTGACAAGATACATTTTTACTGACAACATTCCCTCCCCTCAACTTATTATTAGATTTTATGTAGATAATATCAACAATAAAATTAAGCCGTTTTGAACTGATAATTTTCACACTGTTTGGTCAGGTACTGGATAACATTTGAATCTTTTTGTGTTATTCAGGAATAATGTATTATTGAATAAAAGTGAAAACAGAAACTTCTGGAGATTTTACATCTTCACAGTGGAAAGAGTGTTGTGCATATCAGAATTTAAGAGAGTAGCTCTACATATAATAATTTGTCCAATGTTTCCTAAATGAATACATATATAAACATTTGTTCCAAAATAGGAAGTTAGTTTCTTTTGTTCTTAGACTGTATACTTTGATACACTGGCATCAAATATTATTACAGCCTGTTTTGGCTGCCAGGATAATCAAGTGCCAATAACTCTAACTATTCAATGATAGAACAATCTTAAGAGCTTCCCAATCACTGAAGAGCTAAGTAAATACACAAATAATTTTCACATCTTTGTTGATCTAGTTAATTATAGGGTAGGCAGAAAGACTAGCGGCTGTCTCACATATGTTTCATTTTTGTCCTCTTTTTCCTCCCCCCTGATTTGAATCTCACATGACTTCTTAAGTGTTTTGGAGGTTAATAGACTGATCCAACTCTTTTTATCCATAGCAATCCATGGATATTATAACCCTCACAATAAAAACTGAAAAAAGATGCTAGAAATATCTCTAGCATGAAAGTAAATCTCAAAAGAAAACAGATGGTGGGTAAATATCTTTTGGTGAACTATTTTTAAAGAGCTTAGACAATTATCAGGAAAAATTTGGACACAAAAATCTTTTAACTCATGCAGGCCAAACTCACACTGCAGTAGTTCAGCCCATACAATGGTGTCGATTTTTAAACCAAATTTGAGGCACAATTGCTTGTTTTACTTTTTTATAACAGCCAGCAGAGCTTGAGAAAGATATAATTTTCTTAATGGCAATCTAATAAAATTCCAGACAGGCCAAAATATTGAATTTTCCTGTAAAAGACACAACAGTTACACGGAACAGGATGTATTTTGGAAGCTAGTATTCGTTGGATAAGTGTGGGTTCTTCCAGGGAATTAATCAGCATGACTGTTCTTTTCAAAAGTAAAGCAAAAAAAGAGGAAAAATACAGATATTTCAAAATTAAGATTAAAAATAATTTTATATATATAGGATTTGGCCTAAATATACTAACAGTCAGGCTTCAAGTTCTGTACAGACTTGAGAGTAGAAAATAGTTTATGAAAGTTCCTATTTACGTTGTGTCATCTGTTGGATCACATTTTACTGATCTAAAGACTGCTTTCCTTTTTGATCTGCTGCAAACTTTTACAAGACTTCATAATGTGACAAGTCACTTTTGCAGCCTTACAAAAGAAACGGCTTTTATTAAAGAACTCAACAGCTGACAAAAAGTCAGGCAAACTTAGGTCAATAAGGTGAAAGTATAAACAAATCCAAATATATCCATGAAGAAACCTGCAAAGAGAAGTTAAACAATGCTTTTTGCTGGGAATTCACCTGCCAAATTTTAGCCATGAGCAAGTTTGGCATGTGGAATTAGTTGGTTGTCTAGACGACTTCTCTAGCAACTGGAAAAAGATCAGCACTTCTGGTAAATATTTAATTCCGATTAGCTTAAAAGACCTCACCTGTAATGAATATTTGGCATATTTAATCAGCTTCTAAAATGCATCAAATAAAAAGTAATAACTCAACAAAAAGCATTCTGGGAAATACTATTAATATTGAGTAAATATACCAAATTAGTTATTTCCACTGCTGTGAAAAATAGTAAAAAGTGCTTTTACAAATGCATCAACAACAAAAGGAGAGTCAAGGAAAATCTCATTTTTCATTGGATGCAAAGTGGGGAACATTGTCACTAAGGATGTGGAAAAGGCGTGGGTACTTAATGCCTTCTTTACCTCAATCTTTGATAGTAAGAATGATTATTCTCAAGGCAGCTGGCTCCCTGGGCTGGTAGACAGGGACAGGGAGCAGAATAGGCTCCCTGCAATCCAGGATGAAGCAGTTAGTGACCTGCTGTGACAACTAGATGCTCACCAAGATGAACTCTTTCATTTATGATCTGTCCTGGCTAACCAAGGAGATCCCAGATGACTGCAGGGAGCTTGGCCAATGTGACATCCATCCACAAAAAGGCCTGGAAGGAGGATCTGAGGAACGACAGGCATGTTCGTCTTAATTTTTAGAATCATAGAACAGTGCAGATGAAGAATGACCTTGAAATGTTGTCTGGTCCAACATTTTGTTGGACAGGAAGCCTAGATCACAGAATCAGGATCACAGAATCAGGATCACAGAATCATGGAATATTCTGAGTTGGAAGAAACCCACTCTAGGACCTAGTCCAATTGTATCTTGAAAACCTCCAGTGGTGAACACTCTACCACGTACCAGTGGATGAGTGTTCTCACTGGAAAAAGTTTGTTTCTTCTTGTTACGGCCTGGTTATTAAAATTGTTGAGGAGTTCCTCAGCCCAAATTAAGGTGCAAATGAGACCATATGCCAGTGACAATAGCATGGATTTTATTTGATAGTAACTATGAGGGAAAGAAAAGGGGAGAGAAAGAAATAAGGAAAGAGGAGCTTTGGGGATGCGCAGGGGGGAGAGAGTGAGGTGGAGACAGACTAGGTAGAAAGTATCACCACTCCATAGATCCCAATGGTGTCCTGTTGATCCTTATCTTCTGGTCTTCTTGATTTTGAAGGTCCCCTGAAAATCATAGAATCCGATGGTTAATACATGCTCAGGCTGGGTGGCAGTGTCCAGGTACATCTTCCCTGGGGAGGAGGGGGGGACAATCTCTTGCAACAGGCTGAGTCTGTTACATCATGTGCAGCCCTGAGGTGCAAGGCCTCTGGGGAGCACTTTGGGGAGTCTTTGATGGATTATGACCTGCCCTCAGCTGGCTCTCACATGAATGTCCCATGGATTTGGCCTGTGGGTTCCACAGCTTTGTGAAAGGGAGGATGAGTGTTCAGTGCCCCTGACCAGAAACCTCTTCCCCCTCCCCTTCATTTTAGGAAGGGGGGGTCTGTATAAACCTGGCTTCTGTGGGCTGTGGTCTCCCCCACCCCAAATCCAGCCAGAGGTGACTCTTAGCATGGATGCTGGGTTTGATCCTCTTCTGGATGCCTTTCCCCCACCCTTTTTTTTTTTTTTCCTAGGCCTGGTGATTGAAGAATGGTTTTCCATTTATCTAATCAGTAGTCTGGCTCTCTCTCAAAGTTGTAGTCAGACATCCTTTAGCAAGGGATGGTCTTCTTTACACAGTTAAAAACTTTATATCAATGTTTGAGGCACTAGCTATTTCAGTCTCTGACATGTCTATGACGTTGAAACCCTTCACTGTGCAAGTGGCACCTACCCATTGGCCCTCAGCTTCTCCACGTGGCTCCTTGAGAAGTGTGATGACAACCTTTGTCCTCTTCAAGTACTGGAATACTTTATAAGTTGAAAAGTTAATAAAAACTTAAGAAAATGAGGTTATTCCTGACCTTTCTCTGCTCTAGGGAGAAGAGCCCTAACATCTTCAGTCTTTCCTCAAAGGGCAGGCTCTCTATACTGAGAAATGGTGAATTTATTTTCAAATGAATTTGAAAATAGCATCCCACTCATACTGTATTTGCCTGGACAGCTTCTTTTTCAGTGACCTTGCAGGCAGAAGTGTTAATTCTTCTTCAGGATTGTTTTCAGACAAACAAAAATATCTTTGAAAAATATCCAATTACTTTCAGTGTAAAGTGTGTGGCTTTATTCTCTTTGGTATAATAAGGTCATATTGTAGATGACTAGGTCACTGCTGTTCATCAATGGCTACTTGAACATGAAATAACATCTTATGGAGGGATGGGATATGTATATCTTATAATATAAATTTTAAACTTCACAGTAGAGTGATCAAAATTCTCTTAAGAATAAAAAAAAA
>WAAE01024372.1:0-30603 GCA_013400495.1 Nicator chloris
CCCTTCCCTGCCTCACCCGCCCCCAGAACAGTGCACCCAGCTGGACCAGGGCAGTGCCCGTTCCCCTGCGCTGGGCACTGCTGAGGCTCCTCGAGTGCCGTGTCCAGTTCTGTCCCTCACTACGAAAGAGACGTTGAGGGGCTGGAGCGTGTTCAAAGAAGGGCATGGAGCTGGGGAAGGGTCTGGAGAGTCAGTCCTATGAGGAGTGGCTGAGGGAGCTGCGGGTGGCACGTAGTGCTGTGGTTTAGTTGACAAGGAGGTGTTCAGTCAAAGGTTTGCCCTGATGATCTTGGAGGTCTTGTCCAACCTTAATGATTCTTTAATTATCTGTCTCACCTGACCCCACCCAAGAAGCGTTTGGACAACATCCTCAGACATGTGGTGGCATTCTTGGGGTGTTCTTATGCAGGGTGTTCTTCTCAAAAGTAAGATTCAATGATCCTTGTGGGTCTCTTCCAGCTCAGGATGTTCTCTGATCCTCTGATCTCTGTCTCCTCAGCTCTGCAGGTCCTGACTCGAGCCTGAGCCTGCCCCTGCCACTCAGCGCGCCCTCCCTGCTCTCCCATCCCTCCTTCCTCATCACCACTGGATCCAGCACCGGCTACAGCATGGTCCCCTCCCCANATCTGTCTCACCTGACCCCACCCAAGAAGCGTTTGGACAACATCCTCAGACATGTGGTGGCATTCTTGGGGTGTTCTTATGCAGGGTGTTCTTCTCAAAAGTAAGATTCAATGATCCTTGGGGGTCTCTTCCAGCTCAGGATGTTCTCTGATCCTCTGATCTCTGTCTCCTCAGCTCTGCAGGTCCTGACGCGAGCCTGAGCCTGCCCCTGCCACTCAGCGCGCCCTCCCTGCTCTCCCATCCCTCCTTCCTCCTCCCCACTGGATCCAGCACCGGCTACAGCATGGTCCCCTCCCCACCCTCCTACCACAAGCTGCTGGTTCCCCACCACCCGATCCCTGCTGCACACAGGGACGACCCAACACCCTCCACCTCTGCCAGCCACCCCTCACCGCTGGCCACCTTCCACACGAGGATTACGCCTCTTGGCCAAAGTGGGCCTGCACCTGATGCCTCCAACAGCCCAACGCCCCTCTCACGCCACGGTGGCAGCGGCGTCGGCCTCGTGCTCTTCGGCGCAGGGCTCGCGAGCAAAGCCTTGCTGCAGAGCCTGGTGGAGGAGACGGGCTGCTGCCTGCTGTACGTGCTGGAGGATCGGCCGGAGGAGGTGGAAGGAGCCTTTGGCGCCGAGGTCCCGGCCGGCACCAGGGTGCTGCAGCAGCAGGACGCCGCCGTGGCGCTCGGCGATCCGCGGTACTGACAGCCACGAGCTCCCGTGTGTGGCTCTGCTCAGGGCAGGGGGTTCCATACAAGCCTTCCCTTCCCCTCTGGGGAACTCTGTAGCAGCCCCAGACTGTGCCTCTGGCTGGCCGTGTGGGAGGGAGGGGCCCTTTTGTCACCTACCCACGGGTCCTTCAGGAGCCTCCGAGAAGCTTAACTGGGCCTCCATATCCAGATTAATGGAAACTTGGAGGTGTTTAATTACAGGCAGTTTTGTTAAGAAATAAAAAAAAAAAAACAACCAAACCATTTTCCTCCATTCCCACAGAACAATAATAAATGACACCTTCCCTGCTGCCTGCTAGTTTTCTTGTCTCAGAGCAGTCAGCTGAGTTTGGTGGCACTTGGAGCTCTGAGATAAGTGAGGATTGGTGTAAATAGGGAGGATTGTGGCATTTTGCTTTACAGTTGAACTGAACAACTGTAACATCACTAAAGTGCTGTTACTGTCAGGTCTAAGATACTGCAGGAGCAAAAGGCAGAGCTTTTAGGAAAGGCTGATTTGATCCTAGAAAGTGAAGAATCACAGGAACCTAAGATGCATTGGGTAGCAGTTCTACCACATAAATACTTTGGATTTCTCTCAGTGTGTTGACAGGATTTAAATCCCTTTTAAGGGAAACCTTTAAAAGACTTTCTCCTTGAAGATGCAGGAAAAGCAGTGCAATTCCTTTGTGCCACTTGTGATTTTAACCTATGTGTGTCACTCTATATTTCATTCTTGAAGCAGGCACTGAGTTCCTTCTGTAACCCAGCTGGCTCTTCCAGAGCAATGGGGTTTTAGGTTTTTTTAACTGTAACCAAATAGAGCTTTTAAGCATTGCTTGATCTAGTGAAAAACTTGTTCTCACTGAAGATCTCTCTTGATTCCTGCAGAGTCTCTGGAGCCATTATTTGTTCTCCACCTGATAAAGCCCCTGAGGTGATAAGGGATGCCTTACGAGCAGGTAAGAGGAACAGCTGCACATTCAGCTTTTCCCTGTGCCCATTGATGTGCACTTGTGAGTGTGTTTGTGTTTCAGCAGCAGCCCTGGAGCTGTGCAGGCTCTCTAATTGGGTAATTAAAGTGACTGAGATCACTGCTGATGTTAATGGCTGGACACCAGTGGGGTTTGTGCTGCGCTGGTCCCAGTATGACTGGGCAGTGTCTCATCCTAAAATCCCACCAGGACTCACAGAAAAGCTGTCACCAAAACACTCCCACTCCTGGGGTCTGGGACAGCTGAAACCACAGCAGGCAGGCAGAAGGGGGTAAATGCCATCAAAACCAGAAATGTAACCACAGCAGGCAGGCAGAAGGGGGTAAATGCCATCAAAACCAGAAATGTAACAAGCTGTGTATGTTAATGCAAGATCAAGGTGTTTTTTGCTGCTGTGTCTCCCCTGAGCCCTGTGTGTGTCCTGTTTTGCACAGGTAAAGGTGTGTTCTGTGAGGGGCTGCCCAGCTTGGACAGACAGACAGCAGAAGCCTGTTTTGATGAGGCCGACAGGTGTGGGAGGCCACTCGTGTGTGGGTTCTACAAGTAAGACCGGTGGTTTTCCTGTGATTTCTTCTTGATAAAATCACATGTCTGGAAGCAGCAGTGATCCCTCAGGCTTTCCTGACTTTGTCCTCAAGTCATCTTGGTTTCACCTCATTCCTTGTTTCCCTTGGAAGGCGCTTTGACCCAGCCCTGCAGTTCTTGTGCAGGAAGGTGCGGGACAGCCGGGCGCTGGGCAGGATCCACCGGATATCCACCATCAGCAGCCTCTATCCAGCAGCCTCCCTGAGCCTGCTGAAAGCTTCAGGTACCCAGCAGGTTCCTGCTCAAGAGTCTGGGCTTGACTGAGAGGCATGGAATGGTTTGGGGGGGAAAGGACCTTTAAGTTCATCTATTCCACCCCCTGCCATGGGCAGAGACACCTTAACCAGACCAGGTTGATCCAAAACTTGTCCTGCCTGGCCTGGAAATGTCTCTGTGTTCTGTGGGAATTCCCCTGAGTTTGTACAGACTTAAGATCCATGGGGAGGAGTGTTTTCTTTACCAAACTTCATTTCCATGCATTTTTTGTCCCTTTAGTGTTAGTTTCTTCACTGTGGGGGCTTCTTATACTATCTCTCTGCAGTTCAGAAATGCACATTGGCTGTGGGTTTCAATTTGGAGACCTTAACACCCAGTTTTGGTTCTTCCAGGTGGAATTTTTTACAACGCTGCCGTGCATGACATAGATATTATCAGTTTGTTGTTGGGAGAGAGTGTGCCAGATACAGTATTTTCCCTGGGCCATGCCTTCTGTGCAGGTAAGAATGAGTCTTTTGATGGTTTATTGGGTACCTCTGGACTTCAGTGTTAAAACTGGGAGGAAAGGAACGAGAGCATGTTAGCCATGACAATTCCATCGTGGAGCAGTTGAATAAACAGGCTGGTGAAACAGAAGGCAGATTCCTCAGGGGTATTTGGTGAAGATCTCTGAATCTGGTGAATTTCCTGCTGATATGAAGCAGTTGCAGTGGAGTTATCATTGAACATTATTCTGTGGGACACCAGGTTTGGAACCAGAGTGCAGAAAATACTGAGCAAAGGTTTGAGCTCACAAGAACGTCAATGAAATGTTCATTCTCTGCTTTCTCTGGCCTTTGCCTGTGGATTCCAGCACAAAGCTGTGAGTTTGCTCTGGGTCATGTTGGGCTGACATGAACGCTCTGGGTTACCACACTCATTTAAACAAACCGTAAAAGGTGGAAGCTGCCATTTTTGAAATGGAAATTCAGAGTTTTAATTAAGGTAATTGCAGCAGCTGCTAAGCTTGGCTGGCTGGGGTGAGGAGGAGCAGGATGCAACGCTCTCCTCCATGGCACAGCACTGAAATGCAGCAAACAAGAGCCCTCCAGCAGGGTTCTGTACCCTCTGCCTCGCTCCAGCAACGTGCTGGAAGTTGCTTGATCCTGGAAGCAGAGGTGGGTGCCCTCATTAGGGAGAGCTGCAGGCTGGGAAGAAGCAGTTGGGTGTGGGGCTGTGTGTTCCTGCAGAACTGCCTGTTCTTCATCAGGAATGCTGGTGAAGCAGCTGGAATGCTGCCACCAGGGCGTCCTGTGGGAAGGTGTAACGAAGCCAGTGTCACCTCCCAAAGGAAGAAGAGCAGTTTGTAGCTGTAGAACGTGCTGGTTTGCTGTTCCTGGGGTGACCCAGGCCTGTTTTGTTCCCAGACATGGGCTGCCTGAGGGATGTGGACACGGTCACCATCAGCATGAAGTTCCCCAGCGGAGCCATTGTCACTCTGGACATCAGCCAGCACTGCACCAGGAGCTGTGACCAGCGGCTGGAGGTGGGATCCTGCACCTCAGTCAAGTCTGTTTTGACTCCACAGCCCTGCACAAGCTTTCCCCTCTGAGTGTGCCTGCAGCACATTTCCCAAAAGCCCTCTGTGACAGAATCACAGAATCACTTGAGGCTGGAGAAGGCCTCCAGGATCATCAAGTCCAACCTGTGACCAATCCCCACCTTGTTACCCAGAGCAGAGCTCTGAGGGCCACATCTGTTTGTTGGGCTGTTGCCTCAGCAGCAGTGGCTTCTTGTCCTTTTTTCAATCTACAATCTACTTTCTCTTTTCTGACCCAATTTTTTTCTCTGTTCCATGCATTATGTGGTGTTATGAGCTGCATGAATCATGCCAGAGCAGGAACTGGTGTCAGCTGTCCTGAGGCTGAAATTGTGCAGATTTCCTTTGTCCTTTCCAGGGTGGTCTCAGCTGTGTATCAGGAGTTCAGCATATGAAAGGGGAAGAAAAGTGTGAATTCCTACAGTCATGAATAATTACAGCTATGGGGGAGGAATTTTTGTTAAACACTTAGAAAAGGGGCTTTGCTCAGGTGAGGTACCACACAAGGGGAAGCCACTGTACTACAGCACATCCATGGTGTTTATGTTGTGTCTGAGCCTTACCAGGGCTGGGGCAGGTGTGACTCCTCATTTCAGAACCTACTTTTGTCTTGGTTTTACAAACCAGGGCTTCTCTAACCTGGCCAGGTGAGTGAGATTGAAAGTGTGATAACTTCAAAATGTTCTTTCTTCCCTGTTTTGCTCCTTCCCTCAGGTTCACGGGTCTCAAGGGACATTAAGGGTAGACAACCAGAACCCCCTGGGCATCACAGAGCATGGGACTTCTGTGTCTGTCTGTCCCCAAACTCAAGCTGAGCGCTACAGAGATGCATACAGGGAACTCTTCTGGCACTTCCTGAGAACCCTGAAAGGTGGGACAAGGCTTAAATTGATGGCTGGTGTTGCTTTGGATTGGCTTTGTCAGGGGATGCACTGTGTCAGGTCGTGGAGATGGGTGGGGGATGATGATCTGAAACTGTGTGCTGGGAAGAAATGAGAGTTGGGAGGGGAAATTGCCGTGGACTTTACTGTCTTTTGTGATGAAAGCAGCTGTTTGTGACTGTTGCTCTTGGACACGAAAAGACTGACACAATCTCTACAAAGTTAGAAGGCTGAATAATCATCTATTAAAACAAATGAAGTCTCTTTTATAGAGTGATACGACACAGCTGGATGTGATTGATCTTTTGTTCAACACCCTGTCACCATGATTGGCTAATTACAAACCACACGTCTATGTAAACAAACTAGAGGTGTAGAAATTATTTACATTCTTCATCTCTGTTTTTCTCAAAGTATGTTTTGAGAAAACTTATTTGTCTCACAGGGCTCGCTGCTGCTCTCAGCAGCTCGCAGGCTAAAATCAGACCCACATGTGACAGCCAAGAGATCCTCAGCCAGAGTTGTGGCTGCCCAGAAGGGATAAAAATCACAAAATCATGGAGTGGGTTGAGTAGGAAGAGGCTTTGAAGATCATCTAGTCCAAGCGATTTTTGATCAACAGTATTTCAGTTGGCTGCATTGACAGGGCAGGAGGAGGGGGCTGAAATCTTTTAAATTCTGCGGCCCCAGCACCAGGAGCTGCTGTGATGGGCTCCGTGCTCACAGGGGACCACGGGTTCCATGCAGTGCTCTGTTCCTGTCCCACAGGCCAGGAGCCCCCCGTGGTCACCAAGGAGCAGCTCCTCTGGACCATGCAGGTGGCTGCAGCGGCCGAGCAGTCCTGGAGGAGCAGATCTGCCGTGGACCTGCACAGCAGTGCCACGGGTCCGGCTGGAGTCAAGGCTGAGCTCGTGTGACAACCACTCACCTGGGACACGGGGAGGACTTCTCACCCAGTGGCCTCAACAGAAGCCTGGATGGTGGTTTTGATGTTCCCGCTGGGAATGGCCAGCAGACAGAGGTACTTCTGCACCAGGAGCTGGGGCAGTGCAGGGTTCCTGCCACGTCAGCCAGAGCCTGCAAGAAATTCCATGTGGTTTCATCCAGGTGGCTTTTCCTCCTGGGGAGTGCTGCTGGTCTCTGAGCTCTGTTTTCCTGGCAGAAGAGTGATGCTCCTTGGGCCAGGCAGAGTGGTGTAGGACCAATAGCTGGGATGAGGGAGAAGTCTCCCCTTGGAGAGGGAACAGCCACTGCCTGCCTGGAGGAAAAGTCACAAGCAGGCGCCTTCCCAGCAGTGCCACAAGTGAGGTGATGTAATGCTCAAAAAACCACAGGAGGATCTGGCCTGTGAGTATGTTTAGATTGGATATATGGAAGAAATCTGAGGGTTGTAAGGGGCTGGAATGGATTTCCCAGAGAAGCTGAGGCTGCCCCATGCCTGGAAGTGTCCAAGGCGAGGTTGGACAGGGCTTGGAGCAAGCTGGGATAGTGGAAGGTGTCCTTAACCATGGCGGGGGGTGGGATAGGATGAGCTTCAAGGTTCCTTCCAAACAAACCAGTCTGGGATTCCATGATCCTGTTTGGGACACAGACCCCAGCAGAAGGCAGAGCCACAGGCCAGTCAGTGTCTCTGCCAGGAGCTTTGGACCTTTGTCATGTGTGGAGCTCTGTGCAGGTGTGTGGCTCTGACTGTTCCTGTCTGGCTGTCACATGCCAGTTTTCAAGATCTTTTGAAACCTTTTTTTTTGAATTTTATTGAATTACAACAACATTCTTGACTTCTTCCATTTCAAGGCATTAGTTTATAAACTTCTTGCAAGAACCTTTAGTTCAATCCATTTCCTATTCCTTCCTATGTAATATACACTTCCAAAACTGGAAATAGTGGTGACATTTGTGTTCTCTTTGGAAAATTGTTTTTAACAGTGTAATTTTTCAAGCTTAAAAAAACTGTCCTAATCTTTGTTCTCCATTTCATTCACTATTTTTTAGCCATTTATTGAGGGAAAAGAAAGTTCTGTGTATTCAGAAACTGGTTTTTGCCTCTCTGTACTCACTGTAGCAGTTTAGTACTCAATGGTGGGTTTCTTTTTCATTTCAGTAGCTTCAGACCCTTTGAGGTCTGACAGCTGAAGGTTTACTCTGGATTAGAAGGGCACTTTCTGTCCAGTTTTAATTTCCAGATGCAGCAATTCCCACATGCTTTTATTGTGTTACAAAAAACAAACAAACAACCTAAGAGAAACCACAGCTATAAAAATAACACGTTTTCCAAAGATAACATTACAAAAAATACAATTCCTACCACGGAGTGATCCATTAATACTGCTGGAAACAGCCCTGGGAAGGCTGGAAATGTGAGCTGTTGTTGCAAGAGCTTTAAAGCATTAAAGTGCTTTACTGAGCCTTTTTCTGGGGACACAGATTCACTGTCAGCCATGCCAGGGGAGTTCCCAATCCTGAAGGTTCCCAATCCCTGTGGTGTGAGGGGTGGGATGGCCTCAGGGATGGTGACTGCACCTGCAGCTCAGCAGTACCCGAGGGAGAGGAGGGACAGGAGGCCACCTCTGGGTGCTGAAGGCTCAGAGCTGCTGTGGGACACCCAGGCAGGGCCTTGGAGGAGGGTCCTGGGCCCAGGCCTGCAGGTGCAGCACATCCAGTGGTCACATTCCTGTCCCCCTTGGAGAGGGAACAGCCACTGCCTGCCTGGAGGAGAAGTCACGTCTCAGGTGAGCCCTGGTGGGACTTGAGCTCTTCTCTTGCTTAGAGGGTCCAGGGCTTTGGGAAGGGTATCCAGCCCCTTCCCCAGCCTGGGGGTGATGGGGAGCAGGTGCAGGGCTGCCTTTGGAGGCCTCCAGAGGGGGAGTGCGGCAGTGGGAATGTGATTGGTGGCATCATCTCTGTGCAGGTCCCCTCAGGCTGCCCAAAATCTCGAGTGACCCAGGGCTGAGGGGGCAGATGCAGCAGCTCCCTGCCCTCCCTCGAGGCCACAGTGACAGCTCCTGTGTCATCCAGTGCCTTTCCAAGAGCTGTTGTGGGTCATTGCCTTCCCAAATGTGTAGGGAATAAACATTCGGGGGGGAAGACACCTATTTCTGTCCTTGCTTTCTGTGAAGGCTTTTTTCCTCTTCCCTTTGTCTGAATCAACAGAGAAATTACAGCTGGGAGAAATGACCAGGAATAGAAGAGAATTGGGCAGTCAGTCCATGCCATGCTCCAAAAAGATGGAATTTACACCATGGCATTCCAGCTTGTTCCATTCAGGTCTGACCTGTCAACAAAACTCCCCAAGGGAGCAGGGAGGGGTTATCCAGACCTCTGACTTCCCAGGACAATCACTGGCTTTCCCCCTCCTCCACAAGTGCATGCAAGAGATGCAGAGGAGGAAAAAACCCTTGAGTTTTGAATAGATAAGGCTGGAGACAGGATTCTCTGCATGTTTACATGCTACAACATGAAATTAATTTACTTGACACTGCAGTGTCTCAGGAGTCAGTATCATTTTTTATAGCTTACATGAAAATAAATCTTTCTCCTTACAGCACAATGAGTTTACTGTATGTACATTCTGTTTATATACACCAACCTTTAAGAACAAGAACACATTGGTAATGGACAAACAAGGTCTTTCTGGCTTTACAGAGGGCTGAGGGAAGGGGTATGTTTGGCAGTCCATGGAAAAGCAGGATGTGGCTTCAACACCAGTCCCTGGCAAAGCCCACACAGGTCAGGGCCGAGTCCGTGTTGCAGTGACAAAGCCCTCTCAGTTTGGGACACCACGGAGCACACGGACGGTGAGCAGGGATGAGAAAAACGTGCTGTCCTTACACCGCTGGATGCTGGGATGCTCCAGGAAAACACAAACCAGACAGTGCCTCCTGTGCCACAGGCAGGCAGAAATCCTGCTCTGGCTGCTGAGCTGGCTCAGCTGCCCTCCTCCTGGTCTTCCTCCTCATCACCTCCTGTTTTCTCCCCAGGGCAGGCACCTCCTGCCTGGCTCAGGGCCTGCAGTTCCCCCTGGATAACAAAATTAAACCTCTCCAGGCTCCCAAGGCTGCAAATACTTTTGAAGGCGGGCGGTTTGTCACGGTGTACTCGCTGCCACCTCCGGAGCCCCTCAGTTGATCTCTCCCTCCGTGAACTCCTCCTTTATGGACTGTTTGCGGGATTTGCAGTCCGGCAGGTCGAAGCCGAAGTCGGCCCAGTCGTCGGCCGCGCCGCGGTTGGGGATGGTGATGGTGTGGCGCACGCGGAAGTGCACGGCCTCCATCACCCGCTGCCGCTGCAGCTCGCCCGAGCTGCCGATGGAGATGGTGGAGGCGTTGCTGCTGGAGCGGATCAGCTGCTGGGCCCCGTAGTCGTGGCTCTGCTTCAGCTCCTGCAGACCCCGCCAGATGATCATCCGGTACTGCTCCGGGATCTTCAGTGCTCCGAGATCCTGCAAGGACAACAGCGCTGAGGCACGGCCGGCAGAGATGGGACTGTGCCAGCAGGAGAGAGCCCTGCACCTCCAGGTCACGCTTTTGGGGGGACACAAGGGCACGCTGCCCCAGAGTGGGGCTGGACCTCCTGCCACGGCCATGGGTGCATCGTCCCCTGGGTTATTTCTCATTTGTAACCCAGTTACTCAACTGCAGCTTTGCAGGTTGAAGACTTGTTGTTTTGGGAGGGGTTCACATCAAACTGATGTGAAATCAGTTTGGTGTGACTCCTCATTTCAGAACCTACTTTTGTCTTGGTTTTACAAACCAGGGCTTCTCTAACCTGGCCAGGTGAGGGAGGTTGAAAGTGTGGTAACTTCAAAATGTTCTTTCTTCCCTGTTTTGCTCCTTCCCTCAGGTTCATGGCTCTCAAGGGAGGGAAGGAAGGGATCATTCCCCTTGAACCCAGGTTGCAGAGCAGCGTGTGGAGCATCCTTGTGCCTGTGCACTTGGGATGACCTCTGCACTTGGGATGGCCTCTGCTCTGGTCCTTGCCTGGGAGGCTGGAGCAGCACCAGCCTCGAGCACTGAGGTGGGTGACACCAGGAGAGGTGGGTGACCTCAGACCGGGGACATGTGCCAGGACACACACCAGCACAGGGGGGAGCTGCCAGGGATCCATGTTAATGCCAACACAGACAGCGTTAACTGGAGCAGACAGCGAGTATGCAATTAGTAGCTACAAACGCCGACTCAGACACACAGCTCTGCCCTGACACAAGTTTTGGCCATTCCTAAACGTTTCCTTGGACAGCTGACAGACGGTCATGGAGTTAGTTCAGCAAATGGTCCAAAACCAAGCTCAGGTTACACAACTGGCCCCAGCCACCGGTGACAAATCATCATCTCTCCCGCGGGATGTTGTAGCTGCCAGGTAAAGACACTGCTACACCTGCCTGGGGCAAAACGGGGTCAAAAAGGGTTGGGCAGGAGCTCTGTCTCAGCCAAAACATCAACTCCGGGATGTACAGGGTTTTCCATGGCTCAAAGGGTTGGGGATTATTTTTTGTTTTGCTTTTTCTTGTTCCCCTGACAGGCTGGGGAAGCCCCAGCTCCGGTGCTGCCCCTGGTACCAGCACCACAGCATGGCAGCAGCAGAAGCTGATGCTCTGGGCACACACAGGGATTTCCAGCAGCCCCTCCATGCTTTTTCTGACTGCTTTTGCCTGACTTAGGCTATTTCATTCCAGACTTCCCTTAATAAAAATGCCGTGGGCTCAGCTCCCTTGTTTCAGCCTCTTTCATCTTAAAGATTAGCAGGGGAAGAGGTGAGACCACATTAAACCTCCCTGAACTGTAGTGGGGTGTCCCTGCTGGCTCCATGGGATTTGGGGTGTTCCACTGAGAACCTCAGCTGTTCTCTGTGTTAGGTGGAAAATCTCCCTGAGCTCTGGCCTGGGGATCTTTGATCTCTCTTGTTTCTGAGAGTCTGGAGGAAGCAGCTGAGCCTGGCTGTGGTTTTATGGGACTGCTTGTGATTTTTACCAAGGCCTGAGCTATAGCTACCTCTGAAGGACCATCAAGGGGGCAGGAATGACAGGCATCAATCCTGGGAACACATGTTCTGTGTGAGGGGTTGGGGCACAGGTTTCCCTTCCTCCAAAACAGTTTTGGTTTTGCTTTTCAGACCAACAGCTGCTGGAAACAAGTGGTAAGAACAGATCTCCCCAAAGCATTTACCTCTATGGATAGGTTCTGCAGGTGGTAAATATTCTGTAACCCTTGTGAGGTGAAATAGTCGATGCAGTTTGGACACCCCAATCCTGTTAAAAAACTGCAGAGAAAGTTTGGAAAATAAAGTGGCATTAAGTTCTCACGAGCAACAGCTGTGTCCCATCCCTGTGGGACAGACCATGTCAGGTGGGGGATGTGGAGAGCTCCATGGGTGGGACCTCCACTGCCACTAAGGTCAAAGCAAAGTGTGAGGTTATGTCTGTTCCTAAAACTACAGATGTTTTTCTCCCGATTGTCTGAGGTTTTGGCTCAGGAACTCACACAATATGAGGAAGCTCAAGCTACTGGGGAGAGGGATCAGGGCAAGCCCCAGGCTCTGCCTTGTGTGGATGCTGGCCCAAGGTCTGTCAAAACATCTGTGGTCTTTTAAAGGCCAAAACATTAACAACCTTCAGAGTTGTTAATGCATTTCTGGTTGAAGTAAGCCACATGGACCCATTTCCAGGTGTTGCTGGCAGGGGAAGGGGGAAGCTCATAAAGCTACATGCCATTGAACATGTGGGACAACACCCTCTATTGGATGTACTTAATTTCTAATTGATCAGGGATGGATTCCCAGGGAGGTGTATGAGGGCAGCGGGGGTTTCTGCCTGCTTGGTAGCTGGGCTTTGCTTGCTGACATGAGAGGAACAGCAGTGATTTCTCAGTTGGGGCCAGTTGACCAGTTGCCAGACAGCTGGGAAGGTTAGAGCGAGGGACACAGCAAGGAAGAGAGGACAAGACAGACAGGAGCCAGGGTGCCTTCCCTACCTGACGAGGCTGGGGTCGGCGCTGTAGGGTGGCGGGGGCGTGCAGTGCGACCCAGACACCATGGACTGGGATGAGTGGCCCCCGTTCATTTCTCCATTGGTCTGCATGGGGTGGCTGTTCAGCATTCCGGGTCCTGGGCAGTGGCACAAAATGCACCCATCAGACACCAGCCAGACCTGGTAACACCCACTCCTGGGCAGGCAGAGCCCGTGCTCGGCCTGGTGACAGAGGACGTACCCATGGGGCCCAGGCTGGGGGCAGAACCAGAGCCGTGCTGGGCAGGCTGCCCCACCAGCTGGTTCACAGAGGGCAGCTTGTTGATTCCTCCACCGTGGACTTTATTCATGGGGGAAAGGACAGGGCCGTAGGAGGAAGGCGTCTGCAGCTGGCTCCTGTTTGGGGAGGGAACACACCGGTCAGACTGGGGTGAGTGGGATGGAGCTGCCCTGTTCTGGCCTGGAGCTCCCCTCCAGCCCATCAGGCCTCCCTGGCAAGGGTGCCCTGTGGGGGTCTCGAGGGGCTGCAAGGGTCTGGGGGGGCTGTGGGGGTCTCAGGAACTGTGGGGGTCTCAGGAGCTGCAGGGGTCTCGAGGAGCTGCAGGGCTCTGGGGGACTGTGGGGATCTTAGGGACTGTGGCAGCCTCAGTGATGGTGGAGGTCTCAGAACTGTGAATGTCTCAGGGAGCTGCAGGGGCCTGGAGGATTGGGGGGTTCTCAGGGACTGTGGGGGTCTCAGGGATTGTGGGGGTGTCCGAGGCTGTTAGGGTCTCTGGGACTTTGGGGGTCTCGTGCTCTGACGGTCTCAGGGACTGTGACAGGTCTCAGGGACTGTGACAGGTCTCAGGGGCTGTGAAGGTCTCAGGGCCTGTGAGGGTCTCAGGGGCTGTGAAGGTCTCAGGGCCTGTGAGGGTCTCAGGGGCTGTGGCAGGACTCACTGCCTCTGCAGGAGCTGCTGCTGCTGCTGCCGGTAGGAATCCACCAGCTGCTGCGGGACCAGCTCCACCAGCTCCAGGCTCTCCTTGATCTTCATCAGGATCTCAAAGTTCTCCCGGCCTCGCACCTAGAGGAGGGGACAAGACCAGGACTTTGCTTTATTCCCACTCCACCTGGCCAATTCCTCATGCTCCCTTTTTTCCAGCCAGACAGACTGTCACTGTGGCCAGGGACTGTTTGGGATGCTGGAAACCCTTGGACATGTGTGTCCATGGATGCTTTTCATCCTGTTCCCAAGGCCCCTGCTGTCTTACAGGAGCCTGTGCAGCCCCAACCTGCCCGACATCCCCTCCCCAAGGTGCTTCTGGCAGAGGGGACAGTGCCACCGCTGTCCCAAGCTGATTTCTGACCCTGTTGTGCTCACCCACACTTACAGGCACATAGTACATCTCCTCCTCCCCGTGCCTCCGTTTCTTAATGCCAGTGCCCAGTGCTGGGATGCCCTGGGGGCTCTGCTTGAAGGCTGGAAAGGAGAGGGGAAGAGAGTTGGTGGAGTCGTGGGAGACAGGACATGGCAGGGAGCACCTCAAGCCGTGCAGGATGAACCATTCTCTTGTGGCCTGGCATGGGAGCGTCCCTCTGTTATTGTCAATAATGAATAAATATATCTGGCCGTGAGAGCCATGCACAGGCATCTTTGGGCTCTGCGGGGAGAGGGGCGGGGTCCGACTTATGAAATTTAGTGGAGAAAGGGCAAAGCATCATCCCTGAGTGTGGATTTGAGCCCAAACCTCTGTAGCGCAGGGATTTCGGGTGCCCGGAGCCCGCCACCCCCTGTCAGGGGACTCACTGCGCTTGTTGGCATTGCCGTTCTTGGCCGTGCTCTCGTTCAGGGCTTGCTGCTCTCGGAAATGATCCTCGTCGGCTTTCCGGTCCCTGCCGGGACAGGCACAGATCCGCCCCTCGAAGGATCTCCTGCCCAGGACCTGGCCGCTGGGGGAACAGCGCAGTCAGTGACCCTGCTTCCCCTTGGGAAGCGCACTGCGACTCAGTCCAGGCAGAGACCAGATCAGCGACCCTCCGGGAGAACGGAGCCCCTCGGCAGCTCCTGGGGCAGAGGAAGGCTCCAGCTGCTGGGCTGGGTCCCTGGTCCCTCCGTGCCAGCCCTTTTCCAAGCCGGCAGAGGGGAGCATTCCTGTGCAAGGAGCTGGGGCTGCCCCGTCCCGTTCCCTGGGGGTGCTCCCTGTAGGGGAGGGTTCCTTCCCCAGCCCTCCCGCCGTGGGAGGGACGCCCATCCCTGCTCCCACAGCCACTCACTCTCTCGTCTCCAGGGTGATGATGATGAGGATGGGCCTCCTGTTCATCCCTCCCACGCAGCTGCTGTTGCACATGAAGTTGTACAGGATGGTGGTGAACTCGGTCCCCACCTGCCCGGGAGGGGAGAGCAGGTGCTGAGCGGGGAGTGTGAGGGGAGGCGGGCTGGGATTCCCGGGGAAGTGAAGAAGAGGAGGGGAGGCAGGCTAGGATCCCTGGGGAATGAAGAACGGAGGCAGGCTGGGATCCCCAGGGAGTGAGGAAGAGGAAGGGAGGCAGGCTGGGATCCCTGGAGAGTGAGGAAGAGGACAGGAGGCAGGCTGGAATCTCCTGGGAAGAAGAATCAGGGCTGGACCCTCTGGCACAGGGCTGGTGCTTTGGCAGGATGAGCAGGGGAACATTAGGGATGGTGTGGGGATGGTCCCAGCTGGAAAGACAGGACTGTACAAGACCTGTGAGGGCACCCAGGGCAGGACTGCAGGGGATATCCTGTTACACCCCTCTTCCCAACACCAGGCTGCTCTGGGATGCTCCACAGGGCTGGGAGATGCCGGTGCTGGAGTGCAGCTGCCACCAGTGCCGGGGACGAGCACAGACTGGTCTTAGATGTGCCAGGGCAAGGAGGACACTGGGCCAAGCAGCCCAAACCAGGGAGGCAGGGGCTGGTCCCTCTCCCCGCCGCGAGCAGCCGGGTACCTGCGGGGGCTCGTAGGGCACCATCACGCTCTGCCGCCCCGTCACCGGGTCATCCACGTACTGGGACAGGTTGTTGCCTTCCACCCGGATGAGGTGGCTGGCAGGGGCTGACTGGCCTGCAAGGCAAACCTCCAGTCAGAGCCACGGCTGCCCCGGGCGCTCATCCCGTGCGCACGAGGGCTGTGACACAGGGGACACGCGGCCCCGCCGGCCGCGGGGACGGCTCGGAGCCCTCACCGTCGTTGAAGTCGCGGCCGAGCTCGTGGTTGGGGCAGCGCTTCACCACCTCGGTGACGTGCTCTGCCTTCTTGTAGACGGGCATGGCCCGGATGATGGTGCCCGGGGGAGGCGAGGTGGACACCTTGATCTGGATGGGGCACGTCTTGGCGATCTGACAGTAGAGCTTCTTCAGCAGCGGGGAGTACTGGAAAAGAGGAGACATCCCTCAGGTGAGCATCTCTGGTGGGGTGGAGGGTGCTCCCCTGGCCGTCCTTGGCTTGCTCTGCTGCTGTGGTGTAAAGGCAAGGCTTCCTTCTCTTCCTTTCCCCTGGAAAAGTTAAAATCTGACCATTTCAACAACACTATGTGGTATCTGCTTTCCACATAAACCAGATACAGCCACCTCCTGGGGCAGGGAAGGGTCTCCCAGATGGGCAAGGGCTCTGGCAGAGCAGGGCCCCACTGCACTGAGACAGAAGGAATCTCACTGAAAATCAGCAAAACCCTCATTCGTGCATCACTCAGCCCATTTTGGAAACATGCCCAAGTCTGTTCTCACACACGGCTCCTGACCCAGGCTTGGGAGCACTGAGGGCACTGACACACCATAGCCTGAGGAAATCATGCTTGATGCCATTAGCAGTGTCACAGCTGATTAGGCAGGACCTGGGAGTTTAGTTCTGACACAGCTGGGTTTGTCCTGACCCTGACTCAATCCTTTGCAGCAGCAGTGGTTCATGGAGGGGACAGGGCAGGGACCACTGCCCGGGCTGGCTGTGGGAGGAGGATGCTCTGTGGCAGCTGGAGGCAGTGCCAACAGCCACTCCTGAGTAGAAAATGGTTTGTGCCCACCAAATTCCTCCCCCTGAGGGCACAGTGGGGTTTACTCAGTGGCAAACTTCTCTCACGAGACCCTTGGGTGGGGGAAGCTCCAGGGCCTGCAGCGTGTGCCCCTCCAGAGCAGGGCTGGGGAAGGAGGGTCTGTCCTTCACCTTCCAGGAACCGCCCAGGTGTGGGGATGTGCAATTCCCTTCCACCTCAGCCGTGCCATGCTGTTTTCCATCTCGCAAGGAATGTGTTTGCTATACACCAGCCCACCCCTGGGCTCGGAGCAGCCCGTCCCTGCATGGCAGGGCATGTTCCCGCTCCAGGTATTTTATCTCATCCCCACAACACAGCGCCCGGTGCCAAAAAAATACCACCATGCAGAGCATTTGTGGGGATGTTAAAGCTTGTCCTGAGCCATCCAAATACAGGTGTGCCGAGGGCAGGCTCTGCTCTCCCCGTGCCAGGCGGTTCCTGAGCTAGGGCTGCCCAAAACGGGGGCTCAGCACAGGGCTGGAGGGTGTTCAGGGGCTGACAGTGATGGCTCAGTCCCCACTTTTCCTGGCCATGAACATGTCCCAGTGCAGCTGTGGGTAAGGAAGGAAGGATTTGTGTCTCCCAGTCCCGCTGCCCTAGCTGCAGCAGTGGATTTGCCTGTGGCTGAGCAAGGTGCTCCCACCACCAGGACTGGGACCGGGCAAACAAGAAGAACCATTTCCAGATTTGTCTCATTTAGGTGGTGGAACTTCTCTGTGGAAGTTCTGAGCTGTCAGAAAGGGCAGAGGCTCCACCAGGGCAAACAGCAGCAGCTCCTGCAGCTCCTCCAGCACTGGACTGGTGGTGGCCAGCAGCAGGTCCCACCTCCCAGAGGCTCCATGGGGTGTCCTGGGTGTCCCAAGATCAGAACCTGCTCGGTGCTGGGGGGAGCAGGGAGGTGCTGTGGTCACTGGATGGTGGTGACCCAGAGGTGTAACATGCACTCGAACCTGACAACAAGAATTAATCCTTATTTTTGTAGGCACTTGGACTCACCCAACAAGAGAGGATGCTTGGAAACTCCTGCTGAAATCCCCAAATTTTGTACTCACATCGAATGATGCTGACTAAACCTTGACTCCACGGCCAGGTTGGCTTCCTGGGTGTGATCCTGCATCCCCAGCAGGGAGTCTCAGGGATAAGGCCTGAGCTGGAAACGTGAGCTCCACTCACAATGTGGTGACTCTGCTCTGTCTGGCTGGAAACTCCCATGTGGCTGCAGCCCATGGAACCCACTTGCCCACCACGATGGGGCTTAACGCCCTCGTTTACAGGAGCCACCATGGCAAAACAAGGGTTATTTGGAGGGGGCTCTTCCTTGCCAGGTGTTAAAATACTGACAACTCCTGTCAAAGGATCTTTTCATGTAGACATTCCCGGGCAGCCCTCAACATGCCTGGGAACTGTAACTGCTCTGGAAGAGCAGAGGTGCATTATGGCAAGTTCTTTGGTAACAAATTCTCTCATTATACCATGTTATGACATGGATAAATCTCTGTTAAATAGCAGAGTGATGCCCCGCAGGGGGAAGGCGGCCGCTCCGTGCAGACTTGCCTCTGCTGATAACCTTATCGTGTCCCAACAGCTCCGGGATCGCCTTCAAAGATCCCTCCACAATAACAAACTATTCTTTTAAGGAACTCCCTGCTGATAATTCTGGGGAAGAAAAGTCCAGGCTGTGCCCTGGGCGGCCACGCTCCCAATTCCTCTCCGTGTGGAGCCGTCCTGTGCCGCGTCTCCAGCCACAGCCAGGGCTGAGCACACCCACACACCCAGGCTGCTCGTGGCCACCAGGACAACCAGCATCGTGGTTTTGGGATCCCAGGAGCTTCTGCAGCCCCAGCTGTGCTGCATCCCCAGCTTGGCAATGCATATTCTCTGTAGCAGACAGTAAAACCTGCGCTGAGCAGCGTGTCCCTGGGCGGGCACCTCCCTCCTCCATTATCTGCATTTGATAATTATCTGCCCCATGCAGATCTCTGCCAGGCTGTGCTGCATCACCTGAGGGCCTGGTACCTCCCAGCACAGCCATACCCTGCACAGCACCCTGCAGGGACCACAGGCACCACGTGCTCCTCAAGTGTGACATGAGGCAGTGGCAGAGCAGAACCCGGGGATCAAAGTGCTGGGATTTAATCACAGACCAGCGCTGCCACATTGCTGTTTCAGCTCTCTGTGTGCCATGGCTCTGTTCCTGCCACCTGCACTGGGGGAACTTCAGTCTGCTCACCCACATCCTTCCCATTCTGCAGTGTTTGGACAAACTGACCTCTCAGGACATGTGGCAGCTGGGTCAGAACCAAAGCTCACTTTGGTCACTTGAGCTGTGGCCAGCTTGCTGCTGGGCACAAGAACAACATTTCTGGGCACCTGAACCCCTTCCTGGCACGTCCAGACCTCAGCTCCAGGATTCCTTTCACACCTACAAAGGAGCCTGGGTACGTTCTGCCCTGGGCATCTCCTGCCTGGGTCTCCACACCCTGCTCTGCCCTGGGGACCACTGGTGTCTGCCTGCACGGTTACATTAGGACTCAGGTGATCTCTGTTCCTGGAAAACATCGGGGAGTGTCTGTTATTGGATGCTAGCATGTGTTTGAGGAACACAAAGGGTTTCTGTGGCTTGTGGGTGCTGAGTTGCTTGAAGCAGCACAGAGCAGCAGCAGCACTGGCAGTCTCCCCTAGAGCCTATGGAAACACACAGAACCTCTATTCCTTTGGGATTTCCTGCAGCTTCCAGTGTCACCCTCGACTTCTGGGCTGATACTGTGATGCCAGCTCTGTCTCTGTCCCTTCCCTGCTACTGCTGTCTGTCCAGAGCACTAGGAATAAGCCAAAAAATGGAAAAGCCAAATTATTTAACTCCTAGCAGCCTCTCAGCTCTAAGCTCTGTTTCCCCAAGAGCTTGGTACCACAAAGGGTCTTTGGATGTGTTTGAAACGCAGCTGCCTTTTGGGTGAGATGAAATCACGCTGCACCACTGCCAGATGGAACAGGACACAAGCCAGTCACCCCATGGTGCCATTGGCCACTGTGAGGCTTCACCATGGTTATCCTGGTGCTGCTGCCCCAAGGAAATGCTCTGGACACCACAAGAGTCTACTGAGTGAATGCCCCACAATGGCTCATGGATGCAGCGTTGATGTGGAGTCTCAGCATCCATCACTGCCCACCCTGAGAGGACCAGGAGATGGCTCCAGAGGCCAGCACTGCTCGGCCCCAGGGCTGCCTTCCCACGCAGGAAATGAGCAGGGAGAAGTGGTTTTCCCCATGGATGCTCACAACCTCATACAAAAAACAACCTGAATCCTCTGCCTGGAAAGGCCTCCTGGCAATGTCCATCTCACCCGGCCTGGGCAGCAGAACCGCTAGGAGGATGTGTCCCAACAGATTTGGAGCTGATAAAATCTTATTTATCTTCAACTGTTGACACCGAAGCGTCTAGACTTGCCTGTTGGGGAAGGCACAGCCAAGGCCTCCTTTCCCTCTAGAAGGAAATGATTTGCTCAACAATTGCTTTTTCCACAAATCCTCCCCCCACCTCCTCCCTACCAGCCACCTCCTCCTCCTCCTCTTCTCCTACATTCCAGGCTCCTCATTAGCTTTACTCAAGACGTGTCCAGGACTGCAGTCAATGGATCCCCAATAAAGCCACTGGCCTGGCAGGGGAGAGGGAAGAAAAGTGCTGCCTCCGGCTGCTAATTTCCTTGCACTCCCCGGCAAGCAGCTGCAGAGCTGCATCCTGGGACAGGTTGGGGCAGATCGCAGCCGAGAGGTGATAATAACGTGTCTGTCATCTTCCCCAGACATGTAGCATCTTGCAAACCGCAAATACCGTTAACCGGCTCGGACGAATCTGTTACGACAGATCCTGGAAGACGTGCCGGCGGCACAGCTAATTTTTTTTTTTCTTCCCCTCCGTCTAATTTTTTTTTAATAACCATTTTTTAATCACCGGCCTGTAAACTCCTCACTGAGCTGGAGACTGCTTGCCAAGCTGCCTTGTTGCTCGTTTACTACGAGCCGGGTTTGAGTGTGACTGGGGCCTGAGAGGAGAGGGGAGTGTCCAGCGGGGCCTGAGGTACCTGAACAGCACACAGGTGGGCTGGACAGTGGGGATACTGCCCTGGGGATGGCTGTAAGATGTGCCCTGGTACCCTGTGCCTCCAGTCCCCGCATCGCAGTGGGGATGGATCAGGGTGATGGCTGGATAAGGGATGCCTCAGAACCCATCTCCCCATGTCTCCAGTCCCTGCACCACAATAATGATGGGCTGGGGTGATGGCTGGATAAGGGATGCCTCAGAACCCATCTCCCCATGTCTCCAGTCCCTGCACCACAATAATGATGGGCTGGGGTGATGGCTGGATAAGGGATGCCTCAGAACCCATCTCCCCATGTCTCCAGTCCCTGCACCACAATAATGATGGGCTGGGGTGATGGCCATAAGGGATGCCCCAACACCCACCTCCCTGTGCCTGTGGTCCCAGGACCATGGAAGTGATGCCTTGGGGTGACACCATGCCACCACCAGCTGTGCCCAGGACAGGGGGTCTCAAGGCACTCAGCAGAGCCCCCTGATCACCCCAGCCATCATCAGCTTTAGGGGGCCTCTGTCCCCCACAGGTCCCCCAGCCCTACACACCACTGAGGTCTTGGGGCCCCGCAGCAGAGCAGCACAGGGAAGCTCCCTGTGCTCCAGCTTGTGTTCTTCTACCTTAATTAGCATGCCATTACTGCTAATTAAAATTCCTTGGTTCACCCCCAAAGGACTCCTCTCCCTGCCTTCCCCAGCGAGCACATCCTTAAAATAACTTCCAGCTGGGATCTCTCTCACCAACTGCTGATCCAACACTGGCACTCCGGGGGTTTAATCTTTTCTTGTAGGTCTGGCTTCCTCTGTGTGGTGGATACTCAGATCCCCTGACCAAGCCAGCCCGGAGCTCCCTCCCACCCAAAGAAGGAAGCCACAAATCCAGCAAGGAGGTTACTTGACCCTGCCAAGGATGCATGGAGCAGGCTGGGAGGAGAGGGAAGAGGAGGCTGAGTTGGCCTTGGGAATTGCTGCTGGGAAGCAAATGCGAAAAGCAGCACAGCAAGAGCAGGATTGAGAGGGAAGCCACTGGCTCTGGAGCATCCCAGGAGGGCTGTGCCATGCAGGAGGGGCTGCTCCTCTGCCCTCTCAGCCACTGCCTGGAGTGGGCACAGGCAGTGAATGGGTTTGCCAAGGGCACACCAGCATCCTTTCCCCTTCCATGCACCAGAGATCAGGGCTCCCAGCCCTCTCCCACCTCTCCTGCCAGGGAGCTTTGCCTTCCCGATGGAGCAGCATTGCCAGGAAGCCATTCCCTTGACCTGTGCATACCAGACACGTTCAAGATAGTGGAGCTGATAGCGGGATCGTGTTGGAACATCACACACCGAATTCCTTTGCCTTTTTTCTTAATTCCATTGTGTCTGGAGCTCCTGGAGCTTCATCCACACCCTGAGAGAGCTGGTGGAAAGCCTGCAGTGGGTTGACTTTGATGGGCTTTGGAGCAGGCTGGTGCTGAGGTTGCTTTCCTTCTCCTGGCACGCCAAAATATCCACACTCATCTGCACAGCTACTCAGAGTGTCCTCAGCTGTGCAGCCCAAATCATCTCCAGGCCTTGGCTGTTGGACAGCAACCTCCCTGGGACGTGGGAAGGTGCCAGAGAGTTTGCAGTCTTGGTACAGTGATGCTCCTGAAGAATTTTCCCTCCACTTCATATCTGCCCCAAAAAGCCACAGCCAGTGACCAGCAAGGGAGAACTTGCCTCCCAGCACACCAGTTACTCCCATCCTCCTCATTCAGTCAGGACCAGAGAAAGCATTTCAGCTCCCCAGTGCCCGTGCTCCAGCTGCAAGATCTATCAAGCAAGTGGAACCAGTTCCACGCTGCCATCTCTCACTGGCCAAGGCCTGGGATGCAGACTGGTGTGCTGTGGGTGACTGCTGGACAGCCATCCTCTCCTCGGCTGTGGCCCTGTCCAGCCTTTCCCTCGCAGGCTGTTTGCTCCCCGGAACAGCAACAAGACCCTGGGTATGGTTCAGCCCCTCCATGTCAGAGACGCCCCTGCCTGCCTGCTCGGGGGTTTGTCCATCCCCCCCCGGCTCCAGCGGCTCCGTGTGAGCTCAGGCAGGTCCCTCACACCGCGGGCTCGAACCCCCACGTCCCTTTGCAGCTCTGCCACGGGAGGCCAAAGACCCCATTAACGCCTCTGCAGCTCCGGCACATGTGACAGCGTCCGGCGGGGAGGGCGCCGCGCTCCGCCGCCAACCCCACTTGAGAAAAATCCTAATTATCCGTCAGTTACCAGCTGGCTGGCGTGGCGAGGGGCTGCGGCCAGAAAGCCGCCGCGATGGGCTGCGGCGTGTCCGGGCAGCTGCGGGCAGCGGAGCCGCGGCGGATGCAGGATGCCGGCGTGCCCCGTCCTGCCGTGCCGCGGCTCCCGGGGCCCGGCCCGCCCCGCCGCAGCAGCCTGCCCGAGGGGGGCTTCCAGCCCGCAGGGAAAACCTTATTTTCGGCATCTGGCCGTTGCTCTCTGCGATAAGAAGGCCGTTAAAAATGAAAAGGGAGGCGGCAGCAGGCTGGAGGGCTTCCCAACAGCACGGGCCGGCGCGGCTGTTCCCATGCAGAGGTGGTGGTGACACTCAGAGCTCGGCCCAGGGGTCACCCAGTGTCACCCACCACAGCCCAGAGTCCCTCTGCGAGGACAGAGCTGGGTAATGTCAGTCCCAAGGCTTCACCCTTCTCCATTCACCTCTTTTCTAAAATCAGAAAATCAGCATTTTTGAAGCAAGAGAGAGCAGCTGATGATGTTCTGGTCCCATTGCCCACACTGCTACCCTCAGACCTTTTCCTCCTCCTCCTCCTCCTGCATTAAGTCAAGAGTGTCTGCTAAAGCACATCTTATCTCTGGAGAGATATGCAGACTCCTCATTTGAATACTTCAGGAGTTGGGAGAATCCACCACATTCCTTGGTAAATTGTTCCTATGGTTAATTATCCTCACTGCTAAAAAAAAAAATATTCCTCCTTGTTTCTAGTCTGAATTTGCCTGGCTTCAGCTTCCAAGTGCTGGATCTCATTATGTCTTTTGCTATTAGATTAAAGAGCTGGCTGCTATCAGGAACCATTTCCTGGGCACACCATGATTGAGCCCCCATGCTCTTCTTGGGGGGAACTTCCATGCAGAACGTTTCTCCGGTATTGCTCTACAAGGCATCTGTTCCAAACTGTTAATCTTCTTCACATCTCCCTCTCAGACCATGTCTGTTTTGCCAATAGAAGGTTTGAAGTGTGGGCAGGGCTTGGGGATGCTTCTCTCCCCTGCCCAGGTGACTGATTTGCCCAGCCCTGCAGAGCAAGCACTTGTCCAGCACTCGAGGAGCCAGCTCCCCTAGTCCTTAGGAGTCTCCTCTCCTAAGTGAGGGAGAATGGGCAATGCCACATCTCCCAGAGGAATTCAAATCAAAACCCTTCAAAACCAGGAGGCCATTGGGCTACACGCTTCCATCAACCAAAGCTCGTGATTATATCAAAAAATGATGCCAAATCTTTTGACAAGATGACACACACAAAGCATTTGTTTTGGCATTGCCTGCTCACCAGCTGCCCTTTCCTCTGTGGCCAGATCCTCCATCATTCAACCCCAGATTGCAAGAGACCTTCAGCTGAGACTCCTTCCAGTGCAGCAGACCCCTCGCTGCTCCAAAATGCTGCCCAGCATGTTGGCTTTGCCGAGCTGGTGGTCAGTGCTTGGTGAAAATTGATCAATCACCTGGTATAAACTATTGGGTGCAGCAAAGCTCAGCACATCCAAAAGCCACGGGGCTTCCCCAGGAGGAACAGGCTGGGTTGGTTCTTCCCAAGTGCTGCCCCAAAGCGTGTCCTGCAGAGCACCAGGATGGCTGGTGCTGCAGTGCCTGGTGTGACCATCACTGTGCTGTCAGATGTCCCTTTATGTCCCCAGCCCTACTGACCAGACATTTACCTTCCCAAGTGCCTGCATTTCCCAATGGCTTTTCCTTATCTTACGTGTGTGTTCCCAGCTCCTGTGGAGGCTCACAGTGCCTCACTCAGTGCTCCTTGTGTGTTCACTGACAACACAGAACACACTTGTTTTGCTGAGCTCCTTTCCCCGTTACACCAAGACGAACTCTCAGGTGTGGCAGTGGCACTGCAGAGCTCACGGTGAGTGGGAGGAAGGCAGCGACCTCATCTTCCAGCACTGACCATGCCTGTGCCAGCCCCAGCCAGGAGCACACCAGGAGGACACAGAGTGACACCAGCTGTCACTGCAGCAGGACCGTTCCTCATGTGGCACCCTGGCAAGGTGGACACGCTGCACCCAGCTTGGCAATCCTGCAGGAATCACTGCTGCAAATGAAACATCCCCTCTGCTCTCCAGGGTGCCAGATGCTGCCAAGCCACTGCTGCTCTCCACGAGGCTCAGCTCCAGTGCAGGTGGGCACTGGCCCTGCAGCCAACCTGCTCTGGGGGATGCAACCACCCCAGCACTGTGCCTCAGAGGGCCACACATCTCTGACTGAGTGTTAAAGCCACTTCAGGCGTTCAAGTCCTCACTCTGGACCCTTCCCAGGACTCCTCCTTGCAGCCGTGGCTCCCAGTCCCTGCTGGTGGGTGCATCCTTCACAGATGCTCCCAGCCACCCCGGAATGAGCGTGTTCTCCAGGCAGCTCCTGGGTCCAGCTGCTCCCCCAAGGCTGGGAGGGCATCGTGTGGCACTGCCTGCCCTGATCTCCCACAGAGGCTTGGGAAAAACAGCCATATCCTGTCCTGGTGAGCTGAGCTCCCCATGGGACACAGCTCCAGGAGAACAGTCAGCACAGGGTGATGCGAGACGGTCTGAGCTCCCTTTAGTTAGAACTGTGGAGAGATCCCAGGGGAATGGGATGGCTTTCAGGAGGGGAGCCCTGCTGCGCTGTGTCTGCTCCACCCCAAAGCCATCCCACAGCACTCCTAGCTGGGGACAGTGGCAAGAGAGCATGGGACACGTTCTGGCGCCCACCCCTACGTGCCGGGACAAGACACCCTGCAGTGCCTTGTTTCGGTTTCCGTTCGGACGCTTTAGCGGCACGGGAATGCCTCCCTTCCCTGTGCAGGTCCTGTGCAGCTTTCCCTGTGCCTGACAGGAGTCATCCCCCAGCAGGGATAGGAGTGGGCTGCAATCACATCCTGCCCGAGGACCTCCGGTTTATTCAGTTCCTAATGAAACGCATCCCTGAGCAACATCCCGCAAGGAAAGACAGCGGAAAGCGTGGAGACACAACCACCCCTGCGAGGGCGAGTCGTGTTTAAGCACGGCGCTGTCCCGAGTCCCCGGGCCGTGTGAAGCAGCCGCCACCGGCCGCGGGGAAGCTGCCGGACTGCACCAGCCGGGAATTCAGCTGCCTTCAAACGCCCCATCGCTGCCGGCTCGCTGCTGCTTTCCCACTCCACGCACCCACCGGCCTCCGCAGGACACAGCCCGGCGGCTGCTGCCGGAGCCCGTCCCCTCCCGCATCCTCCCCAGGACAACCGGCAGCATCCCGCCGGCCGCTGCCCGGGGTGTCCCTGCACGACAGCATCCGAGGATGCTTTCTGCCTCCCGCAGGCAGGACTGTCTTGGCAGTTAAACACGTCACCTTCCGCAAACAAAGGTCATTACCACACCCGGGGCTTAAATATCCCTGGGCTGCTCTGCCCTTTCCATGACAATGTCAAACGGCAGCCCCGGAGGAAACTGCTGCTCCTGCGGGGTGTCAGTCGTCCCATCCCAACCTTCCTGCTCTGCCAGTGCGTCCCGGAGGAGCAAACCCGCCGGCTCAAGCGTGGTGAGCTGCTTGGGTACTCCAGAGGTACCCGCCGCGGGATTGCCACCTGTGGCACTGGCCACAAGTGCTGGTTCTCCTTAAAAACGCTGCGCTGAGCGAGCAGCAGGGATGCGAATTTAGGACCTTTTGCCACAAAACGCAAAGCATTCCCCGTGCCCTCTGCCCGACCCCTGGGTCCCTGCTCGCAGAGCTCTCCTGTGGCGGCCAGCAGGAGGACAGTCGGGGCAGCCGTGGACCAAACCTGCATCCCGGCTGCCGAGCAGACGGCAGGAGCTGTGCAGCCATCCCTCTGCGCATCAAAACGTCCTGCGCTTCAAAACCTGCTCTGTTATTTGCTGTGACTTGTAGGGATTAAGTTACTCCTCTAGTGCGGGATGGAGAAGGACTGCAAATGACAAGCAGGCATTTACAGCACAGCTGGGAATGGTGCCGGGAGACACGAGCAAAGGTCCCTCTCGCCCACGGCCTCGTCTCTGACAGCACCCACTGGCAAATACGCCGGGAAGCACCGTGAGAACAAGGCAGGTACTTCCCCAGGACATTTCTTTTCGGAGGACATTTACCCACAATTTAGGGAATTGGGGCGAGAGAAGTGACATCCCAGCCGCTGTGCTTCACAGCCCTTTGGGAGAAGCCCCCTGGAAAGCAAACACTGATGTTTCCCGCACGCTTTGCTTCCCAGGGCCACCACCTGTGCCGGCGAAGTCCCCACCAGTGGTGGCTGCATCCCGCAGCTGCCCCGTGCGAGCCTCCCCACCGCCGCCGCGTTGGGTGTTGGCGGCGAGGACGGGCGCTGAGCATCTCCCTAGCCAAGGCAGAAGAATGCAACTTACAGTCCAGGTGGCTGACTTGGCGGTGCTGGATTGCTGGAAGGTCACCTCGAAGTGGTGGGGACCGGGGTAGTCGGTGTTGGAGGGGATGACGGGAGCCGGGGACATGGCGTCGAAGGTAGAGCTGGGCTGCGAGTAGGGCGAATGCGTTGGGACATTGGAGGTGTGCTCGGAGCTGTAGGGGCTGGTGGAGGCTGCTCGGCTGCCGATGCTCTGATCCATGCTGTTGTTCAGCAAATTGAACTGGGACTGGAGGAAGGGAAAAGGGGAGGAGGGAAAAAAAGAAAACACCAGCCAGTTTAGAGACGGGGAAACCTCAGCCACCTTTCTCCAGGGCTGGGGTGTCCTGTTACAGCCTCCTTAAAGGGCCAGCGTGCGGGAGGGGAGCCAAAGGAGCTGGTCTGGGTGGCTCGGGTTTTCCGACAGGTCAACACTTGTGTGAGGGATGAACTCTGTGTGCTTAAATCACCCCCCTCGAGCTGCTCCATCCTCGCTGGAGGCAGCGAGGTGCCACAATCCCGGATTTCCAGCGCACCTGCCTTGGGAAAGCCACGCTTCTGACAGTGGGGAGAAGGCAGGGATGTTGTGGGGTTTGCTCAGGTGTGGGAGATGTCCCGCTGCAGGCAGGGAGTGACAGCTCTGCTCCCCGCTGTCCCTTCTAGCAGCCAGAGTGTCACAACTTGGTGAGATGCCCTGGCAAGGTGAGCAGCAGTCCCTGGTGATGACATGGCTCCATCGCGATGGCGAGCAGCCGTCCTGTTTTCCAGCCTCTTCTCCAACCTGCCCCTCGTGTGTTCAGTGGTCACGGACACACACCCACACACCATACTCCTGGGCGTGCTTCCCCGAGCCAGCCAGCCCCGAGCAGTGGTTGTAGCTGGTTTCCCAGCGGGATGTTTGCTCCCAGTGCCTGATCCAGCTCTAATTTGGGGAAAACCTCAAACCTACAAAGCATGCGGCTGTGATGCAGAGCACTGCAGGAAAGTCACAGGGCAAATGGACCCACTTAGGCAAGTCCTGGCTCTTATTCCAGACCCTTTGGATCAAACCATGACTTTTTTACAATTTTTTCCTTATTCCTCTTCTGACTAATTACTGTCAGAGTCTTCCAATAAGAGCTGGCAGCTCCTTTACCCACAGGCACAGCCCAAGCACAGCGACATTCCCAAGAGCCATGTGGCTAAAGTGACCTTAGTATTTCATTAGAAAATCAGACTCAAATACAACTGTTTCTCAGAGCAAGTGGGATGGTTTTTTCCCCCAGAAATCTGCAATTCCCAAGTTACTCAGGGGTTGCTGTCACCCTGCAGCCCCAGAGGCGGTGGCAGTGCCGGTGACCACGCGCAGTGCCCGGTGCATCGCCGTGTGTCATCCTGGCTCCCTGCACTGGAGCAGGGACACAGCCCCCCTCAACTGCCCTCATGCCTGGCAGGGACTGTCCCTGTCCCCAGCACCCACTGGGGCAGCCCAGGGAAGCCAAGAGCTGTGGAAGCAGCCATGGGCACAGCCAGCAGGCTCAGCCTTCTCCAAAGGGCTGCAAGGCTCACGGCTCAGGAATCAGGAGACGTGTTTTAACTTGGGATCCCAACCTCACCCAACCCTCTTCGATGTGGAATGGTTTAAAGGCAATCACCCTTCTCCAGGGAAGTTCTCCTGTTGCCTGCATCTCTCACAAGGTCGTTGGAGCCTGTGACTAACTGGAGGAATGCTGAACAAGATCTGGCTTGCTTTTATGCATCCAGCCATTTTCTCCCTTAAAATATGTGCCTAAATCCCTCTATTCCTCCTCGCCGCTCTATAAATAGCCCAGCCAAAGACAAGCCAAGCTTTCCTTAATCGAGGCTTCACCTGGAGAAAAACTTGGAGAAACTCAGGCAAAACAGGCACCTTAGGAAAGCTCTTGCCATGCAACTGGGAAATGCAGCTGCTGTGGGGACCACAGGCAGGGCAGAGCTGGTGAGGTGGCTCAGGCAAAGCTGAGGGATCAACCAGGAGAACAGCAGCAGGGGAAAAGGGATTGCTGCTGGATGGGGCTGCTCACAGCCCAGCTGATGCAGGACTGAGCTGTTTTACTCCCACTGTGACAGACAGGACCCTTCATGGCTGAAGCCTGTGGCTGTAAATTGGCAAGAGAATGGGGACCCACCACAGAATGGAGCATCCTGAGCTCTGTGTGGGAGAAAACCTTCCCTCAGGAAGAACTGTGAGATATGAGACCCAGGGTATCACCTCTACCAGCCAGGCTGGGCTGCCTTAGCACAAAGCAAGAGGCAGCATCCTGACTGCCCAGACTTTGGGAATCTGCTGGCAGAGAGACCCAGAGTCAGGTGCGTGGGCAAAACAACACACTTGCTGTTCAAAATTGATGAAATTGTGGAAACATTCCCCTAAAAGACTAACTGAAGGCAGGAGTGTTCGTGTGTGTGTGTGTAAATATGTACATACACACACAGGGATAATTATTCACACAACTGCAGCAACGACCTCCCACGGAACAGCCCCAACAATGGGACACACGGGCTTGGTACCAACACATTTAAGATAAAAACGAGGATTGAAGTGATTTCCTTCTATCTCCGACTCCCTCTGTGCCTGTGCTGGACTGTTCCGAATGCCAGGGACAGATACAAACCCCTTTTCCCTAAGGAAACAACCTCAGTGCTTGAGGACAGGGCTGGAAATGGATTACCTGCAGCACAGGTATTGCTTCACTTGCCCTGCCCTCCTAGGGATTTCCACCAGGGAAAGAAAGCCTGCCTGGAGAGGCAGGTATGCAGTGTAGGCTGAGGAGGTCCCCAGTGGTTGACAGAATGGTGCTGGTGGTGTCCAGCACCTCCAGATATTCCTTGGATGGATGCTCTGCCTGACAACCTTCCCACCTGTGCACACACAGGTAAGGGACCCTGCACCCCTGGCACCTGAGCTTTAAATCACACCTTGTGCTCTGCAAGCACCAGATGGGGCAAAGCAAGAGCAACAGTGACTGACTGCCGAGGCTGCAGCATCCTGCACCAACAGGGCTCGTGAGCAGGGCTGGACCAGCCCCAGGTCCTCTGTGCAGCAGCAGGACGGGGACAGGTGTGCACTGGGACAACCCCTGGAACAGCCTGGGCAGCAGCACCCAGGCTGAGCAGGCAGAGCCCGAGCAGGTGCCCCAGAAGTGGAGGATAATCCTAAGAAGAGCATCAAAGCAAACCCCGTCCGTAGCAAGCAGCACCTACCGTGGTGTAATGCTGCATCGGGTCGCTGATGTAGAGCATTTTAGCAGTCTCAGGGCTCACGGAGCGCGGGGAAGCCTCCTGCCACGGGAGTCATGGGGTCGGGGCGGCGGCCGGGGTGGGGTGG
>WAAE01024372.1:30751-58494 GCA_013400495.1 Nicator chloris
GGGTGGGGTGGCGGGCGGGAGGAAGGAGCGCGGGAGCGGGGCCGGGCGGGCAGCGCCAGGGATGCTGCGCTGGCCACCCGTGTGCCGCCGTCTGTTGGCTTTTTTGCTTTTTTCATCTCCCTTAGTTCTGTCAACTCGCTGCATCCAACAACAAAACGGGGCCCACCCCTTCTGTCCCTCATGACTATTCATTAAAGCACAGGGCAGGCCCCAGCTTGCCCAGTGATGGACCGGGCGATACCAACCATTCCCACTGCAGGGAGAGCAGGGGTCCAGCTCTACCACCAAACCTGCCCAGATCCTGCTCCCAAAAGCTTCTTCCAGCCTCACGGGGCTGGAGACCTGCTGGGCTGGCACCTGTCACCAGCACACTGAGGTGCCCACCCTCGCACTGACCAGGCAGTGCAGTGACTCTGCGAGAGCTCTGTGTCCAAGAGATAAGGAGTTATCTCCATCTGGATGGATAGACACACGTGGGTGAGGATGGATGTGTGGATGGATGGATGGATGGATGGATGGATGGATGGATGGATGGATGGATGGATGGATGGATGGATGGATGGATGGATGGATGGATGGATGGATGGATGGATGGATGGATGGATGGATGGATGGATGGATGGATGGATGGATATCTAGAGGGATAGACAGGAATAGTTAGGGATAGATGCCTGACAGAGCACTGGGGTGACCTGTTCACCACCACCACCAGGCATCAGCACAACTCTGGAACCAATGTGTGCTGAGAACAGCGGGAATCCGCACGGGCTGAGTGGTCCCTCCACAGCCTCTCCCCTCTCCTGCCTTTCCCTCAGGCTGCTGGCATCCCGTTACCAGAGCCCTTCTTGTCGTGCACCCCAGGCTGCTCCGGCCCCGCCGGGCTCGGCTTTGGTTACAGCGAGAGCGAGGGGAAAGGCGAGGGCTCGCAGCGAGGGGCACAGCCTCAATTAGCAGCGCTCCGCGCAGCTCCTGCCCGCTGAGAAAGGCCGGGGAAGGGAGGGAAAGCGAGCGGAAAGCGAGGGAAAGGGGGCTGGGGGAGGGGAGGCAAGCTGTCGGCGAGGGAAACAGCGGCTTTCTGGAGGGAAACAGCGGCTTTCTGGAGGGAAACAGCGGCTTTCTGGAGGGAAACAGCGGCTCTCCGCAGGGAGATGCCGCCAACAGCCGGGGCAGCCTCAGGGATGCTCCCGGGCGCCGCCGAACACGCACAAGGGGCTGGGATGCTTCGCATGCCCGCGATGCGTTTCCAAGAGTTTGTCTCAGACAGAAGCAAAGGGTTCTCAGAGGAAGGGCAGCGGCACGGACCCGGGGCTGTGGTGGGAGCAGAGCTGCGAGCACGGCGTGCCCCTCCAGCAGCTCTGCCTCCGCAGCAGCTCCCAAACGGCTTTTACTGCAGTTTGTCCCAGAGCAAATGACACAAATGACACAAATGCGGCTGTCCTGGTACTCCTCTAGAGCTCCGAGCCCCCACTGCTGCCTGCACTGATGTTATCTAACAACAAATAGCCACGGTTTTACTGACCCTTGTGCCATTGATTACAGGTGACCAGACCCTGCACCAGCGCCAGCAGTGCTGCACCAGCAAGGTTGGTTTATGAACCAGCAAACACCCCAGTGCCTCCCCCAGAGCCCCCAGCCCAGCCCTGCAGGGAAATCAAGTCTGTGCCTGGTTCAGGTCCCCATCCCTGCAGTCTGAGCACACTCACCATCACCGAGTCAGTCATGCCTCTCATCTGGAACACGTCCATCGTGACCTCTGTGCGGTTGGAGATCCCATTGCTGCCGGTGGGGTTGGCTGGAGGGAGGTCGAAGTAGGTGCTGTCTGGCTCCCTGAGGAGAAGGTGAGGGCACAGTCATCTCCCCAGCTCTCCAACGCAGCCTGTGCCACCACCACCCCCCAGCAACTCGCAGTCCCCCCAAACCTTGCCCCCTTCCAACTTCTTCCTCCATCCTCTGCTTTTATTTCCACATGGCAGAGCAGGCTTTACCTGGCAGGTAAAGCAAGCAGGGATGTAGGAAATTTTGCATCCACCCAGCTACTCCAGGATATCTGTCACCTTGGGATGTCTTTACATGAGAGGACCAAGGAAGGAAGAAGATTAAACGAAGCACAGTCCTTCCCCCTTGATTAGAGCATGAGGCGCAAAGGCCAGACGACTTGCAAACACCTTGGTGGGGCTGGAAGATGTTTAATTTTGGAATTAAGGGTCCCAGCTTGAGGGGAGCTCTGCTCTGGCCCTGACGCTGTCCCCTTGGAGCACTGCAGCCAGGAAGGAGCTACCCACGAGACAGACAGTGCCACGTTGTTTGGCAAATGGAATGTGCTGAGCAGAGAGTCTGAAACCAGGGAGCAAAATTTGCCAGGTGGCTAAGGCGTCTGTGGAAAGCAGAGGATGCAAAAGGAAATGTGTCTTTGGCAGAGAGCCACTGCTGTCCCCAAACACCCCCCACGGGGAATGATCACACCCCACTTACAGCGTGCTCCAGAGGTGCTCGAACGTGGTGCCTTCATCAGCTGGGGATGACTGGGACATCTTCACAGTAGGAGAGTCTGACAGAGGATAAATCACTCTGGGGGCAAAGGGAAACAGCAGGGTCAGCACTGGCAGGGTGCTGTGCTGTGCCATCTCACTCCAGCAAAGCAGCTGTGCAAGGGCAGGAATCCCTCAATCCCAACTCACTCCCAGCAGCACGGCAGGGACCAGAGAGCCCCAGAGCCCATGGTAGGGGGGACACAAGTCAGGGAGCCCTTGTGGGGGACACACAGGACCAGAGCCCATCATGAGGGACCACAGGACTGGACAGCCCCATGGCCCATCGTGGGGGACAATGCCCACACCCCCAGCAGTGCAGGCTGGGGCTACAGGCAGGGATGATGCTTTTTCAGCCAAAGCCTCGTGGATGCTGCTGCACAGCCATAACCAGATCCATGCTCAGTCCAGTCCGCTCCCCTCACCCCTGCACAAGGATTCTTGGCCTCTCTCAGGCACGGGAGGAAAGCAGCCCAGCCCAGCTCTCCCTGGACCAGAGCCCCTCGGGCCCATTAGCCAGAGCCGGAGGTTTCACAGAGCCATCTTGAGCCTCGTGCTGCCTTCCCCTACGGGCAGCCATCTTCCTCCTCCCTTACCCTCTCCCTGCAAGCAGCAGGACCTCTTCCCTGCCCTGGATAACACAGATACACCCCCAGGCACATCTGGCTGCCCCTTTTACCCACGCTGGTGTCAGCATCCCATCTCAGCTGCGACACCTCATAGTGAAAACCCGACACTTCCTGCTTTTTGGGCGTGAGCTGCCGAGTCGAGGGCTGCTGGTGTCTGAGTGAGGGATGCTCGTGCTCGCCTGGGACCCTCTGACTCAGCTGGGGACCGGGTGGCTGCAGGGGAGGGAGTTAAAACGAAAGCAGAGAAGCTTTCCCTACCAGTAGATCCCGTGAGCTGCTTTCTACAAAACACAGCATCTGCAGCCACCCTGCCTGGAGGAATTCCCACGGCACAGGAGGGCACAGGAGGGCACAGGAGGGCTCATTCCCCACAGGTCCCATGTCAGGGATAGCTAACAGGCGGATTCTGATGTCCTCCCGTCCCTCTGCATCCCACGTGTCACACACAGAGAAATGAGAAGACCTACGGGCAGCTCTGAGAGGAAGAAAAGCCTAGAACAGATGCAGGTGACAGAACAGGACGGCTGGCGGCCTTACCCTTCTTCCATGCTGCTTTCCCTGGCCCAGAGCAGCTTCAGGAAGTAGCCAGGCCTTTTCCTCCAGAGGAGAAAGCACCTCCGCACCGCCCCGGCTGTGTGGTCATCACGGGTGACACCAGCTCTAACCACGTGGCTGCTCTCGTTTTCAAAAGGAAAGAAATCTGACTATTTTAAGGGCGTTTTGGAAGTTCCCTTTCACTCTTTCAAAGCACGACCTGGGTGTGCAAAGCCAAGCCAGCATCTTCTCGTGTTTGAGCCCCGAACTAGGGGGTGCAAAGGGAAGCTGGGGTGGTTGGTGCTGTTAAGGCACATCCCTGCTGCTCTGATCCCTGCTCATCCTGGGAAAGCACCTCTGCAGCAAGAGTGACAGCCTGGCACCAAGCATCTGGGTTGGTAACGAATTTACCAACCAATTTACCTACAAATAGGGTTCCCCAAAATTCGTCTGGTGCTGATCTGATTCCCTCTGAAAGGAGGTGCCATTTAGAGCCCCATTTCATGCTGGACTTAGAGCCCCATTTCAGGGAATGCTGGAAGTGTTCACATTTGGGAAGGGGGGAAAGCACTGTGATGGTGAGGTCCTGCAGAAGGAAAAGTCACCCTGTGGGAAGCAGTGGGAGCTTTGTGCAACATCAGTTACAGGTAAATTCGGAAGAGCCTTAGAGCCTAATTCACCATTGCTCCTGAAACATTCCTGGTGGCTTGAATGCAATTCCTGGGCCCAGGGCTGAGCAAATGGGACCTGGGGCTGAGTTCAGCACCAGCCACAGCCCGGCTCAGCTCCCTGCCCCTTCCAGCCCCCCAGGTTTGAGCCTATTCTGCCTCTGCCCTGACTGTGTCAGCTCCCTGCTGTCACCAGCTCCCCACACCAGAGGGAAGACCTCGGGTTTCATCCTGACTTCTTCCAGCAAGAGTTCTTCAGCCAGACTCCACCAGGAGGATTATCACCTCCAGAGACCCCAAACTACTTATTTAACTGGAGATCTCCTTGCCCAGGGAAAGGGTGCAGCAAGGAATTCTCCATCCCTTCTGCCTCAACACGGCAGGGAGGCAGTGGGGGATGCTTTGCAAGGCTGGCACAGCTCAGGAGGGACCTGCACTGGATTTATTGCAGGTTTCTACGGGAAAAAAGACCAAAATGTGCAAACCAGGGGGTTGGTGCTGGGATCCAGGGTTGCCGGTGGGATTTGCCGGCGGGATTTGCCGGCGTTCATTGGAAGAGCTGCACTCCGAGCCGGCTCCAGCGTTCCCTGGATTGCTGCTTCCCTCTGTTGCTAGTCAGGGCATTGCAGGGAGACTGCACACGGGGAAAGAGCCCGGGAAAGAAGGAGCGAAAGCCTGCGGACAGGCAATGCCCCAGCTCTGCTCCCCGTGGGACCCGGCTCAGCCCACGGCAGGGCTGCCACCCCGGGATGCGGGACCCGGCGGGGTCGCACCGGGTCCGGTTCCTTCTGCCCATGAAGCTTCCCTGTGAATGGCCACTGAAATAATTTCCAAAGATTAGTATGGAAAAGCTCCACGTACTCAGTTTTCCGCGGTGCTGTGGAAAACCCGGCCCCAGAGACAGAGGGAGAAGGAAAAGCATGGACCAAGGTCCCTACAGCCACCCCAGTGTGGGAGAACAACTCCCTGGAGAAGCAGAGCAGATGAACCTCCGTCTATCCAACCGTGCTTCGCTCACATGTTGTGACCACAGAGCCTGAATAAAGTATTAGAATTATTTTAAACTCAACTTCTTTCATCACAATGAGGATGGTGAAGGGCACTGTGGGCTCTCAGCCTTGCTGGGAGCATTGCCTGTCCACTGAGTTTCTGCACTCTCTGGGAGGAGCATCTTTGGTCTCACTGTCCAACTTTAGGGCTCAGGTTTAGCACCAGAAATGCTCAGTATTTGTTATCACTTGGTGATTCACTGCTATCCTGCCACTCCAACAGCCCAGAACAAAACAGAACAGTGTTTTGTAGCCACCTGAAAGGGAGATAAATGCACAAACCCGATGTAACAGGGCTATGACTAATTCCCAAGGACTCTCTGGAGGAGCAGGACTTCTAAGAGCTATTTCCACCTCTCACACAAGCTGCTCCATGACTTGGGAACTGGCCCTGGACCTTCTCTCCTCTGCACAAAGAGAGACCCATCAGGCTCATCCAGCCCACAGCAAACAACTCAATGTTTGCAAAAATGCTTCCAATCCCACGATGCCAACACTCTCCTGTGCTATCATTCATTTGTCCTGGACTGTTAAACTCACACCTGCAACATAAGGTTTGTAAAAGCAATGGAGGGTGAGTGAGCTTTTCTGCAGCACACTTTGAATCTCAAGACCCTTCCGTGGGGTCCAGCAGCTTATCAACAATTTTCTTTCCGTGTTGGAGGCAGGTTGGACAGAAATCCTCTCTGGCTGCAGTCACTGACAGCAGCTCGTGATGAGGCAGGAGGCTGAGGCCGCTGCGCCCCCTCCCTCCTTGGCAGCCCAGCCTCAGCCCTGCCCAGGGACCCGGGGCAGCCAGCCAGCCCCTGCATCCCACCAGGATCCAGCCCCTCTGTTGCTTCTCCCGTTCAAGGCTCCTCCAAAAGTGCTTTCACTCCAGAGTTAAGGCACTTGGGAGCAAACTTTCCAAGACGCTTCAATATTGTGTCACAAGCCCACGAAGCAAAGCGGCCGCAAATCATCTTCCAGCCGCGTTATCGAGCGCTCGGGAGAGGGTCGTGCCGAGAAACTCACACACACCCAGAGCAAGGGGTTTCCTTTCGTAGCTTTTTTGCCTTTTTTTTTTTTTCCTCCTACCTGCGTTTTGAGTTCCCTCGGAGGTCTCCCGCAGACAGGAGTGGCCTGGGATTGAGGATCTACGTTATTTACTGCACTATTCTGGAGTAGCGTCCCGGTCGCCAAGGCAATGACATTGGAGCTGCTGAAAGCTGTGTGAAAAGTGAGGCAAAAGCTCCTGCGCTCCTTCCTGGAATAGGAGGCAGTTGCAAGGGGGTGGGGAGTGCTCAGCCAAGCGTGCCAGGGTATTAAAGCTGGTCACCAGCGCCGAAGGGACGCCGGGGCAAGTTGGCTTGCGGGGGCTGCAACAGTGGCGGCCACCTGGCAGCACCGCTGGGCTTTCATCAGTCCCAGAATCAGGGAATGGTTTGGGTCGGAGGGGAGCTTAAAGATCGTCTCGTTCCACCCCCGTCATGGGCAGGGACACTTTTCACTATCCCAGGTTGCTTCAAACGCCGTCCAACCTGGCCTTGGACGCTTCCAGGGATGGGACATTCAGCAAAGGAGGATTAAGGAGGTTCTTCCCCTCATTAGGTTGGCGGATTTAGCAGGTTTTGTGTTTGCATTTAGCCAAGTGACCAGATCATCTCTCCTGGGGCGGCCGGGACCGCCTGGGGGATCGGGAAGGGCTCCGGGATTCCCCGCGCTGCTTCCCCCGGGGAACAGCGACTTGCCAAGGCACACGGAGAGGGGCAGTGGGTGAAGACTGAACATTTCTGATTAAAAACCATCATCCGCAAGGCTAATGGTGGACTCACACACCCTGTCACTCTGACACCCCGCTCACAACTCCCGTGTCGCTGGTCACTTGCCCTCGGTCACCCAGGCAAGCAGCGAGCACTGCTCATCCTTGGGCAATCACTGCTTGTGTTGAGGTCCCCTGTCCCCACTCGGGGACCAACGGACACCCCCTGCCCGCACACGTGGGGCAGATGGTGACAGCAGAGCAGCTGTCACGTCTGTCCCTCTGTTGCGGGGGCAGAAAACCGATGCATTCACTCCCCAAAAACCACATCGGTGGGGCTGGAACTAGTTTTTGGAATCCAAATAATCCGTAATGAAATCAAGACTCGAATCCTCAAAACCTCTGATCGCGCGGTTTATCTTTAAGTGACGCTGATTGTGGCCCCAAAGAGGGAGAGGGGCCCCACCCGGGCCGTGCTGTCACTGAGACGGGAGCCAGGCTGCCGCCACCCCAAAATCCAGGGGGTACAGACCGTGAGGACAAAGGGAGGCAGTTGTGCCTCTCCCTGGGTGTTCAGAGGGGAAGGGATGCAGAGGACCAGAAAGTTTTGGAGACACTGACAGTGTTTTGGGAACACAGAGATCCCTGTCACCTTCCTCGTTCCCCCTTGGCTCTTCTGCTCCCTGGAAGCCGGCTGCGCCGGAAGGGGGCTGTTTCCCAAAGGAATATGCCTCCTGAGAGGGGTTATCTGGGTTCTGCCCCTCCTCTGGTGTGCCTGTATTGATTGATTGATTGATTGATTGATTGCATCCTTTTTTCTGGGGTATCTCTATTGCAATTGTTAGTTCCTCTGTCCTGACCGGGGAATCTGGCGGAACATCCCACCTGTGCTCCCGTTGCTCTCGGTAATTAGCCGGCAGTCGTGATTAGCCCGAAGGGTTGATTAATTAGCCAGAAGGGCTGATTAATTTGCCAGGGCTGTCCGGGCGTGGGACGCTGCCCGTGGAAAGGCGCCAGATAAGGGAGGGTTCCCTGAGGGTAGGGAGAGGCGGGGGAATGAACCCCTCAGCTCATTAACCGTGTCATTACCTGGCTCATTAGCGGCTCATTTGCATACCAATGCAGGTCACGCGGCGCCTTCCCGCGCGCTTCCCGCCGCCGGGCGCCCCCTGCCGGGCCGGCGCGGGGACCACAACTCCCGGCGTGCCCCAGGGCGGCCTCTCCCGCGCGGCCCCGCTCCTTCCGGCGGGCCCCGGCGGAGTGAAGGGCGGGCGGGAGCAGCGCGGCGGGTTCGAATCCCGGTGGCGCTGCGCCCGCCATGAACTTCTCGGAGCTGTTCAAGCTCTCGGGGCTCCTGGGCCGCTTCTCCCCAGACGGAAAATGCCTGGTGAGTGCAGGCTGCGGTCAGCGGGGCCGCACGGCCCGGGACGGGGCGGTTGGCGGGGCCCCCGAACGGCCGCGGCGCGGGGCCCCCCGGGCCGGGCCGGGCTGAGGGCGGACATGGAGCGGGCAGCGATGGAGCCCCGGAGCCTGCGGGCCTGAGCTCAGAGGCTGCTGCCGAGAGGCTTTGAGGCAGAAAGGGTCAATATCGGAGACCTGAGTTAGTTTAAATTAACCGTAATCAGTCAGATGAATCAGTACTTTAAATTAAGTAGTACCTGAAGGGAGCCTACATTAAAGATGCAGGGGGACGTTTTACAACGGTTTGGAGAGGCAGGACAAGGGAGAACAGCTTCAAACTGCCGAAGAGCAGGGTTAGATGGGATATTGGGAAGGAATTCTTTGTGACGGTCCTAAGGCCCTGGCACAGAGCGCCCAGAGAAGCCGGGCCTGCCCCTGGTTCCTGGCAGTGTCCAAGGCCAGGCTGGACAGGGCTGGGAGCAGCCTGGGGGAGTGGAAAGTGTCCCTGCCCACGGCAGGGAGTGGAACTGGATGAACTTTAAGGTCCCTCCCAACCCATTCTGGGATTCTATGAAGTAAAATAAGTTATAAGACAGAAAGTAATTTTTTAAAAACTGGAGTTACTCACTCAGCTGTGATGGAATCAACAAGTATAGTATTTATTACTATAAACCCCCTTCCCCCGGGTTAGTTCTCACTGTAGTTTGCAATGGAGCTCAGTGCATATAGAATAGAATTACAGAATCCTAGACTGGTTTGAAGTGCAAGGAACTTTAAAGCTCATCTAGTCCAAAGGCCCTGCCATGGGCAGGGACCCCTTCCACTACCCCAAGTTGCTCCAAGCCCTGTCCAACCTGGCCTTGGACATGTCCAGGGATGGGGCAGCCACAGCATCTCCGGACAACCCGTGCCAGTGGCTCACCACCCACAGGGGGCATTTTTTTTGTTTTAAACACAACATTGGCCCTCTCTGAACTAAACCTGGGATCACAGTGAGCCTGGCAGGGACAGCCCCAGTGCTCCATCCAGGATCCTGCCCCAACTCAGCCCTGTCCCTGTCCCCTCCAGGCCTCGAGTATGCAGCACCGTTTGATGGTTCGGGATGCGAGCTCCCTGCAGATCCTCCAGGTCTATATCTGCCTGGATCAGATCCAGTACATCGAGTGGTCCTCGGACTCCCTGTTCATCCTGTGTGCCATGTACAAGCGGGGCGTTGTCCAGGTGAGGATGAAAGCAGGACAGGCTGTGTTTCCTGCTGGGATTTGGCTGTGATATGAGTGAGAGCTTAACAGCCAGCACTAGTCCGAGACTTCACTGAAGCACCTGATGTTGATAACACAGTTTGAGGATAACCCAGCATGCCAGGATTTTGAAAGCCACAACAAACACCTTAGTTTGAAAAAGAATATTTAGCATAAAAATATCTAGCAAAACAGATCAGAATCGGAGATTATCTTAGCAGTTTCTTACTGTAGCAGGAAAGAAATAACATGCGAGTTTGTTAAATGGACTAAACCTGTTTAAATGTTGGATATTCAGAATATTTGCCACAGAAAAAAAAAAAAGAAGGATTTTTTGTTTTCCCACATCATTTGCCATTTCCATGATCACCCAGAGGTGTGGGACTCACTTTTGCAGCGGGATCCAGCGCCAGTCCTTCATGGCTGCGGGTGGTTGGGTGTTCCTGGGCTCCCTGAGGTGGGGTGCAGGAGCCTGCTGTCAGCTGCAGGGAATCCTGCTGAGCTGAGGTTTGGGTGAGCTGATGCTTCCGGCTCTGTCTGGTTGCTCCCTGTCCCAGGTCTGGTCCCTGGAGCAGCCCAACTGGCGCTGTAAGATCGACGAGGGCTCCGCGGGATTGGTGGCCTCATGCTGGAGTCCAGACGGGCGTCACATCCTCAACACCACCGAGTTCCATGTGAGTGTGGAGGCAGGGCTGCTCCCCTCGGTGTCAGATGTTGCTTGTCTGCCCTTTGCCTCCTAAAATAACCCAAAGCCCTTAAAGCTGCAGAGGTGGTGGAGAGTGCGGATGCAGCTCTGTGCTCCTGTGTGTAACTCAGGTTAATTCCAGGTTAGGTGTTTGTTATTCCACTAACATTTTGTCGTCTTGCTTCTGGTGATGAGATAGAAAATGGATGCTTAAATTTGAAAGTAAAATTGTGAGTTTTAGAACATATCCTGATGATTTTGATGGCATTCATCAAAGCAGTCTTAGAAATCCAATATGTTGCTTGCAAGGGGAGAAAAGCTCAGGATTTCTAGTTAAAAAAACCCAAGAAATGTTTAATACATTTTTAATAACGTTAAACAATAAACGTTTCAGAGTGACTTTAAATTAAAATTTATAGGCTTATGTTTATTGACCTATGAGATGAGATTTTAGATCCAGATCCTGGAAATATTTTCCCAATTGTCTGATTTGACACGCAGGAGCCAAACTGCTGGTGGAACCACTTGTAAAATTAAAGTTATCACACCTTTAATGCTTATTAAGACCCAAACTGGGGAATGCTACTAAGTAGAATCCAGATTGGTTTGTGGATGGTTGGTTTGTTGGAAGGCTTGTGGATTCTGACTCTTCCACCTTTAGGATTAGAGCTGATGATTCCTGTTATTCAGTGCAACAAAGAAGGGTCAGAAAATAGCCAAGAACAGCATGTGAGACACTTTCTCTTTGTGTTTACTCTTTCCAAACCTCTGGATGGGTTTTAGTTGACAGGATCTTGTGCCATAACACTGGTTAGCACAGAATTCACAGGCTGCAGTGCAAGATTCCCCCTTTTCTTGGGCAAATCCCAGTGTTAGTGGGATATGGCTGTGGACTCTGCTGTGTGTGTGTACACAGACCCACTCCCCAATCCCTCTAGATAGGAGTGATGAGTTTAGGCCTTGGTTTTCACAGGGGTGAATTGCTCTAAAAGCAGTAATAAAAATTCAAAACAAGCCTATAATTCCAGCCTGGAGGCAGTGCAGTCGTCCCTGCTGGTCAGGCAGCAGTGGAGGAGGCAGAACTGCAGGCTGGGGCTGTGTGAGATTCCCAGAGAGGATCTCGTGGCACGTGTGTGTGGGGGTGGACCAGCAAGGATTTATTGCCTCCCAACAGAACTTGGTTTGACCTTAGAGGATTTCATTAAGCCTTTGCCAAGTTGGCATCTGTGTTGGGATAAGTTTCCTTTCCAGCTGTAAACAGGTTGCTAAATTAGCTGTTGTCAGACAGCTGCTGGGGCTGGGCCATGGTTGGAGCTGTGTTTACTCCCTCCCTGCTAAATCCACAGTCTGGGAGGATGGATGTGGGCAGTGCTCAGGATATTTAATATCAGTGTGTTATCAAATCCAGTGATTGCCTGGAGGGTTTGGGGGTTCCCTGTCAGCCAGCTCAGCTGGGCTTTGGTCACTTCCAAACAGCACCAAGTAACCACTCATTCTTCTTCTTCCTCAGGTCAATGTGTGAACTCCACTGAGAGCTCACAAGGAACTTTCTTATTCCCTGAGTTTTTTAAAGGTTATGGTTGTGCTAATTTCTTTCTAGCAATCTGTACTTACCAGTGCCTCAGAAAAATCATTACAGAATCCCAGAATAGTTGGGGTTGGAAGTGCCCTCTGGAGATCATCCAGCCCACCCCCCCTGCCAAGGCAGGGTCACCTGGAGCAGGTGACACAGGAAGGCATCCAGGGGGGTGGGGAATGTCTCCAGACAGGGAGATTCCATGCCCTCCCTGGGAAGATGTTCCAGTGCTCTGCCATCCTCCCTGGAAAGAAATTCTTCCTCATGTTGAGGTGGAACTTGTTGTGTTTTAGTTTATGGCCATTACTCCTTGTCCTGTCACAGGCACCTAAGAAAGGAGTCTGGCACCATCCTCTGACAGAATTCATCAGCTAATTTGTAGGGTTTCTTTGTGGTCAGTGTTCCTCCTCTACTCTGAGAGGCAGTTCCACATTATCAGTGTGACTTGTGGAAGCTGTTGAACCCCATGTGACTCCTTCCAGTGCCATTGTTCCACCAAAATTTACAGGCACAGGTACAGTTTAACCAACAGCTGCAGGTGAAGGATCTGAAGGAGAGCAAATGGATCCTCTTCACATTTCTGAAAGTGCTCATAGCCAGGCTGGACAGGGCTTAGAGCAACCTGGTCTAGAGGAAGGGGTCCCTGCCAATGGCAGGGATAAGATGAGCTTTAAGGTCCCTTCCAACCCAAGCCATCCTGGGATTCTGTGATTCCCTGCTTCCTCATGACCCTTGTGTTTTGGGATAAACAGCGTGAAGATGTTCTGGAGTGTTTCTCTGAAGAGCTGTGCTTATAAACTACATACTTTGTACTTTGTCTCATTCCATGTCAGGTCCTTAATCATTAAGGAGCTTCTTTGGAACACCAGCAGCAGGGAAAAGTGTGTGTTTCTGTGTGTATCCCAGCTAATCCTTAGTAACTGTGCGTGGCTGAAAAATGCTTCCTGGCGAGGAATGTACTCTGAATAATCTTCCGAAATCCGGTGCTGACAGACACTGCTATGTAAGGGGGCAGAGTGACCCAGTCAAGTCTGGGACAAGAGTTGACAGTCATTTGAGCTGTAGGATGTTTAAAAGTGTGTTTTTGTCTGCTCAAAATCACCAGTCCTACACCTGCCTGGAGCTGTCAACATTGGGCTGTGGTCCTGGGCCCGGCGCTGGAGACTGTTTATCACGTTACCATCTAAATACTTTTTATTTCTCAGCTGTTTTTAGGCTATTTTAAAAATGCTTCTGTTTTTGGTTTGTTTTTCCACTGCAAAACAACAGCTGAAAACTTCTCAGACACCATTATTGTGAGGATTTGAGTTTGACAACTCCACTCAGTCGACTCATGTATGCTGAAGTGAAAGTATCCCCCAAAATGAGCAGTGAAGAAGGGCTTGCTGCAGACTTAACTGACCATGGGCTGTTCTCCTTCTATAAAAACAATTGTCCCTTCTCCGTGAATTCCCTCAGAAAGGAAAGGAGCAGCAATGGAAATTTCCTGTCATTTTTGAAGTGTTTGGTTTCTTTTCTCACCCTCTGTGTTTGGTGTTTCTGTTGCTCCTGATCCTGTCTGCAAGCTGTGACATAATCCTTCTAATCTTCTTCATCTCATTTATGTTGGCAATTTAAATGAGATTGTGGAATGTTCCAGGTGGGAATATGAAGGTTTTCCCTTTCTGTCACAATTAAGTTGTAAACACAATGTTAAGGGAAGGGGGTGAAATCCATACAGTAAGCACATAATGTGAGTTTCTCTGTAGGAATGTCTGAGTGGGCACAAATGGAACAGCAGAAAAGGATCCTACTTTCAGGAATCAAAATGATTTGGTTTTGAGTGTTCCTAGCACTAGGCCAAACCATCAAGTTGTGTGAGCTGGGTGAGAAGTTACAATGGAATTATGGAATGTGTCTGTGTGCTTCCCTCTGAGCCTGCAGCCCTTGCAGGGGAGAGAGTGCAGTTGAACAGAGAACAACAGGATGAGAGGACACAGCCTCAAGGTTTGCCAGGGGAGGGTTAGGTTGGACAGCAGGAGAAATTTCTTCATGGGAAAGGTGGTCAGGCATTGGAAGGCACTGCCCAGGGAGATGAAGTCCCCATCCCTGGAGGTGGCACTCAGTGCTCTGGGCTGGATGACAATGTGGAGATCAGGCACAGGTTGGATTGGACTCAATGTTCCTGGTGGTCTTTTGCAACCTCAGTGAATCTGTGACTAGAGGATTTGAAACAAGATCATCTTTACGGTCCCTTCCAACCCAAACCATGCTGTGATTCTGTGAGCTTATTAGATGTTAAAGGTGTGTTGTGGCTGATAGATGAAGATGATGGCTTTGCTTAGAGGCATCTGGTTTAGTTATAGTCTGGGGTTTTGCAGCTGTATTTTTGTGTGTGTGACTGCACCATGAAACGTGTGCTGGCTGTGCTCTGTGGGCTCTCCCCGGTGCTGCAGAGGCTGGGGAAATAATTGGACTCGGTGGTCTTTGACAGCTTTTCCATCCTAAATGATTCTGTGCCTCCGTGATGGAGCAGAGATTGATGTAGAAATATTTTGAAACAAAGATGGCCTTGCCTTTTCTTTGGCTGAACCTCGGGCAGGGCAGAGGCGATGTTGGGAACTCAGCGTGGGTTGGGCTGTGTCCCATCTCCAGAGATTTGTCTCCCATTGAGCTCAACATGAGCAACAAGGTGTTGCCTCCTGACGCTTGGAGCAGCCAGGTGGTCCAGGATGGAAGTCTCACAGCAGGCCAGGGGAACTGTTCATGAGGCCGAGTAGCAGCACTCAGATGCCTTTGTCAGGAAAAAATGATGATCCAGCTCTCAGCATTTGAAGCCTGCAGCTGCTAAGCTTGTATTAAGTGGCTGGAGAATGTGTGCTGTGTGTTCTGCTCAGGGAAGGCAGGCCAGCCAGTGCATTTAGGGCTGCAATTAATAGTCCCCAGCAGCATTTCAGTGCTGCAGTTGCTGCAGAAGAATGTGTGGAGGCATTGTGTTGGTATTTTTAAAGTAAATCTTGCCTGAGGAGCAGACTGACAATGCTGGGTTTGGGTGGCCGGAAGTGAGCGGCCCCAGGGATAAAATTTGATTAATGTTCATCTCGTGGATTCCTCCAGGAGCTGCTGAACTTAGAGGAGGAGGTTTTGCCCCTCTGCCCTGGTGAGATCCCACCTGCAGAGCTGCCTCCAGCCCTAGGATCCCAGCATAGGAAGGACCTGGAGCTCCTGGAGAGAGTCCAGAGGGTGCCCCAGGCAATGAGAGGCATGGAGCAGCTCTGCTGTGAGGAAAGGCTGGGAGAGTTGGGATTGCCCAGCCTGGAGAGGAGAAGCTTTGGGGTGACCTCATTGTGGCCTTCCAGTGCCTGAAGGAACTTACAGGAAAGATGGAGAGAGACTACTTCCAAAGGCCTGGAGTGATAGGACATGGGGGAATGGCTTGACACTGACAGAGCGCAGGATTAGGTGAGATACTGGGAAGAAATCCTTCCCTGTGAGGTTGGACAGGGCTTGGAGCAACTTGGTCTACTGGAAGGTGTCTGTGTCCATGACAGGGGGTGGGACAAGATGAGCTTTAAGCTCTTCCAGCCCAAATCATTCTATGATTCCATGGAAAAAGATTTCTGTGTTATTTCTTCAAATCTCAGAAATTTGCCTGACGTATAAGGCAGAAGGGACTGTTTGGGATTCCATGGATCTCTGATGTGAAGACAGTGTTTGTTGGGATTCTGGAGCTTGGTTTGAGCCTTGTAAATCCCTTGACTTGTGCTTCCCACCAAAACCAGTCATGTCAGCAAGAGAAAAACCTCCAACTTCTGTTGCAACACAGAGCCTGCAGTGTTACCAGTGAAGCAGATCCATAGGCTACTCCCTCAGGATCCTTTGTCACCATTGAACAGTGCCAGGTACTTCAAGGAAAGAAAAGGTGTGTCAAGGACATGTGTTGGTATTTTTAATACCTACAAAAGGTGTAAGAGAACCTTCCTCCCAAGGCTGCTGGGATGCTGCTGGGCTGTGTGGGAGGAGGAGGAAATGGGGACAATGCTGGTGTTTTACATAATGGATCAGAATAAATTTTGGTGTTCAGTAGTTCAGGGAAAGGCACCTTTGTGATGGAGATGCTTCACTGCAAAAAGTCCTACCTGTAGCTCTTCCTTGGTGCAGTAAAATGCAGGAAAACACAAGTTAAAAACCTGAGCCTGGAAACATTCCCTGCTCCAGCTCCAAATGCAAAGGTTCACGTGCCATCCTGGTGAATGCCCGTGTGTCTGGGGCTGCCGTTGCTACGGGAGAGGGAGTATTTGTTTTTAATTGGGTAATGTGCAGATGGCAAGGCAGAGCCTGGAGTGCAGCTGTGACCTTGGGGAGCTGTGGGGAGGCTGGGTCTGCAGCTGCCTGCCCTCTCTGCAGCTCTTGGTGCTTGTGGAGGCACAGTTCTCCAGAAATCCCCCAAACACCAGTGCAAAGCCTTGCTTTGCATAGCAGGTTTTGGGTGTCTGAATTTTTCAGTAATTCTGTAAGGGTGCCTCCTTGTGTATGCCTGAGGAGGGAAGAGCAATACACAAACCCACCATAAAGCTGAGGGTTTCTAAATGTAGTAAAATACAGCTCAGTGTTCACACTTGGTAGCCTTTTCCAAAGGGATACAATGTTCTGAAGGGGCTGTAACTTGTCACCCATTCATAATGGCAGGAAATGCCCCATCTCTTTCCAGATTCTGTGACGAATCTGTTTTTCCAACTGCAAAGTGACTCTGGGCAATAGATTGGGAAGACATTTGTGCTAATGTCAGGAACTTCAGTGTTTGTGAAGAGGTTTTCTCCATGTCAGTCATGTGAATTTAATATCCCCATCTAGAGTACTTGTGTAAGCTTGGGGTAAATTCCCTGCTAGCTGCCAGAAATTGGGAAAGAATTCCTCACAGTTGCTTCTCAGGACATTGTGTTATACAAAATAGCTGCAGAATTAATTAATCACAGAAGGTTCATTGATCCACTTTGTGTTGCTCAATTAGGTTGATGTTTTCCTATTAATGTTTTTTTTTTTAATCTACAAAAATAACCAAAACTGCTCCCTGTCTCTGTGCCAGCTGCGAATCACGGTGTGGTCCTTGTGCACCAAGTCTGTGTCTTACATCAAGTACCCCAAAGCATGCCAGCAAGGTAAGTGTCACACACCTACCTGGGAATGGTCCTTCAATGTGGCAGAAAGGGAAAATAACTTTAATGTGATGACAAACCCCATGTTTGGGAACAAGGTCTGGTGTCGTCCCTTCTGAGCAGCACCTGCAGCCAGGTTGTGGTGTCTGAGTGAAGGATTCCAGCTGATCCATGTGCCTGCTCTTCACATGTGCATCTGTGTTGTGTTTGCCTCTGAGGGATCTTTTAAGACATTAAATTATGCTGGACGTGCTCACGATGAAAAACATTAGTCCAAAGCAACTTTTGTCATCTTCTGCATGTGGAAAGGCTGGAAAGGGAAGCTTGTGTCAGGGCTGTCAGACCACATGGCTGTGGTGAGCAGTTTCCTGCCCAAGGCTTGTATCCCAGAGATGACAAAGACAATTATGTATTCCATGTAAAATCCGAGAGGATGGGGAGCAGTGCCTGGGAGTTGGTGGAGACCTGATTGTTGCATAACTGATCCATTTAGCCAGGCTAAATGAAGTGGTTATTTGAAATCTGTTTGGTTTATATAACAACTGTCAGTGGTTAGATGTGTTTTGAAGAACGCTGGAGCTCTGCATCCTGAGAAATTTTACATTCCGAGCTTAAAAATTGCTGACACAATGAATCAGTAACACTGTGCTTTGCCTTGATTAATGTGACCTTCTGAGAAGAGATTCTGTCTCCTCTTTTATTTCTGCTTTGGATTGGGAGTAACTGTTCCTCGCTGAAGCCTCATCAGCTCTTCTGCCTTGTCTGATTTCTATTTAAGCCAGTTTTAATGAATGTGTCCTGTGGCAGGGCTGTCTTTCACCAAGGACGGGCGCTACATGGCCGTGGCGGAGCGACGCGACTGCAAGGATTTCATCAGCATCTTCGTGTGCAGCAACTGGCAGCTCCTCAGGGTGAGCTCTGCCTCTCCTCCCACTTCCCACTCTGCTGTGGAGGTTGGCTGCACGTGTTGCACACCACTCCATTAGAAACAGTGAGAGTAGCAAGTGCTGGGTACTTGGGACATTTGGTATAACCTGTTCACACATGGGATCAGTGCATGGAGGGTGGCACTGGCCATGGGCTGGATCTGAGCAATTAAACCTCACGAAGAACTTGTCTGTATGTTGTGTCACCTCTAATTTGGGAATTTTGAGCCTCACGAGAAGCTGAGAGAAAATCTGGGAAATGCCACTAAATGTTTGTCACGTTTTTGAGCTCTTCCCTTATGAACCTGGTAGTGGAAGCTGTGGCTGCCCCATCCTTGGAAGTGTCCAAGGCCAAGTTGGAGGGAGCTTGGAGCAACCTGGGATAGTGGGAGGCGTCCCTGCCCATAGGATGAGATGAGCTGTAAGGTCCCTTCCAGCTCAGACTATTCTGGGATTATGTGATCCTGTACTGGGTTTTAAGACAAGGAATTAGGCTTCCTAGGTTTTTGACTGATTCAGTGTAACTAATTTAATTTTCTTGTGAAATGCTGTTCATTTGAAGGTATAGAAACTTTTATCTTTTCTGTAGAGGGGATCAAAGATCCACTGAATGCAGCATGTGTTACAAGAGGAAATATTATTGTTGCTACTCTGGCATACACAAAGCTCTTTTGTGTTTGTGGTAGCCCTCGAAAGGTTAAAACAGAACATTCTGTCAGCTTAGGTGCAAGAGGATTTGTTGACATATTTCACATGGTTTTGTGGTTTCTCTTTTGTGGGCAGCATTTTGACACTGAAACCCAGGATCTGTTTGGGATTGAGTGGGCTCCCAATGGCTGTGTGCTGGCAGCATGGGACACGTGCCTGGAGGTAGGAGGAAAAGCAGATTATTTTCTTGAAGAGTTCAAGCTGGTCTTTGGCCATCATGTATAAAGCAGTGACTAAAATAACTAGTGTTTAAAATGTTTCTTTTGAACATAAAAGGCTGTGAGTACAGCTTTTGTTAGATATTACACTTATATTGGGGATGGGTGTCCTTGCAAGTGGATGTCACTGTTCTGTAAACCTTCAATAACAGCAAATTATTTCTAATTTATCTTGCAAAAAGACTGTAAACATTGCAGAAGCTGCTATTGAAATAATGAAAGAATAATGGAAGAAGAATAACAGAAGAATGTAAGTCTTCTGCAGCTTTACTGACATTGCACTGCACAGTGGTTTTAGAGCTAATGAAAGTATCCAAAAAGAGAGCAACGAAGCCTCTTAACTCATAGATAAGAGACCATTTGTACCTTTGTATTTAACTTGCTACGTTAAACAGGCAGAGTTTGGCAGGGATGATTTTCCTGCCTGTGGTTTTTAGCAGCATTGCTGGATTTTAGAGTGGCTCTGTCTGTGTTTCAGTACAAGGTGCTGCTCTACTCCCTCGATGGGCGGCTGCTCTCCTCCTACCGCGCCTACGAGTGGCCCCTGGGTGTCAAATCGATCGCCTGGAGTCCCAGCAGCCAGTTCCTGGCCATTGGCAGCTTTGATGAAAAGGTGAGCAATGTTTCCTGCCTCTTTTATCGAAACCATTTGGAGAACTTTGCCCTAACAGTCTCCCCTTGCCACGCTTCCTGAGCCAGGTGCGTATCCTGAACCATGTGACGTGGAAGAAGATCACGGAGCTTGACCATCCAGCAATCATTGCCAGCAAAAAGACTGTAAGTGTTGATCCCAAATCCATAGAGTCCTTAGCAGAGCTTGGGTGCAGCTGTTTGTGTCTGAAAGATGCTGATTAATCCATTTCATTCTAGAGACTTTGCTTTTTTCCCCTGCTAGGGCTTGGGAAATTGCATGGCAACCTGGGGGATGTAACAAAAATGTGGGAATCCTTTCAAATTTGATGGAATATGTGTCTGTGATTGTCTCTCTTGAGCAGTATTAGATTCTCAAATGCTCCTGTCATGTGCCAGCCATTTTGGTGGCTGCATTACAGATTTGGGTGTGCAGCTGATGGCAAACTGGAAAACTGAACAGGAGAGATTTGTCTCAGCTTTATACAATTCCTAACTTTAAACAGTGCTGGAACTGGATTGTGTTCAGATTTTCCATCCTGTGTGGACAGGCTCATCCAGCTCACCTAATGGGCATTTCCTGGAACATCTGTCAGCGTTGATTTTTATCATTTCTACCTGTACCTGCAAGGCCTGACAGATTCTGGGCTGTTGGCAGCAGGGGCAGAGCTGCTGTTCCCAAAATCCCAAGTTGATCTCATCCCTGGAGGTAACAAGAACAGTGTGTGGTGCTGTTTGCCACTGCAGAGGGACTGAACAGACCTCCTGGAAGAGTTTGTGTGTGGACTGTAAGCCTGCAATATTCACATGACTCTGCCTCTTAACCAGAAGCCAGGCACGAGCCATTAAAGCACCTCAGCAAAGCTTCTCACGGCTGAAAAATGCCTTAACTTCCAGTTAGGTGTAAAATATGTCATGGAAAACAAATGGAAATAGCTCTGTTAATCTCCACTACACAGACAGGAATTGCAGTTGCTGTGTTTTATCCTGGTGCTTGTGTTTGGGAATATGTTGCAGGCAGACTAAAACATTTTGCAGCGCTGCACTTTGTTTGTGATGGAATCAGATTAATTATTTTTGGTTGCAAAAATGAGATTCATGTTCCCACTGTAATGGGGTGTTGTGGTTTGACTATTTGCTTATTTGTGAGAACTATGATTAGGGGTAAAACAAAGGTAAAACAGCTTTAAACTTATGAGTTACAAAGATAGTTTATTTACACACACAAGAAAAAAGAAAAAAAATTGAAAAAAACTTGAAATGTCAAAAGCATATATTATTTTGGGAGAGGAGTCTCTTTTCTTCTAAACTTGTCATGGAGACACTCTACTAGAAAAACAGATTTAATTTGCTGTCAGAAATAATGACTGAGCTGCACTCCCTCAGACTTATTCTTTGGAGTGTTTTTCCTGATCATGGTTCCAAATGGCCCATGATTTGCTGGGAATACTGGATTCCAGATCTGCCTACTGAAGCCCTTTCCTCTGTTGATGAACCAGGGCATGCTGAGATGTACTAAATGTGCAAATGAGCCAGTGGGGTGTGGGTATTTGGTAACAGCCCATGTTCAAACTCTCCAAGGCCCTTCTGTCAAGCTCTCACTTGTTTCTTTGTAGATTGTGTATAAAGAAGTGGAGAAATCCCCAACTGTTGACACAGAGAGACTTTCTTTCCCTCCAGCAAGAGCATTGGCTAGTTCTCTCTTCAGCACACAGAGTAAATGTAAGCCAAAGTTTACTCAAATCAGACACTTGAGTTTGCCTTGGGAAGTCTTTAAATAAACATTGTAGGTGAACTCTGCCCCTTGGATGGTGGAACAGATCTTCTGGATGCTCTCTAGGGCAGTAAAAATCAGTCTCAGTCTTTGTGGCATTGTAAATCACCTTTGGTTAACAGTGTTTGAAATATTAGTTAAAAGGTAATAGAAAAATTAATCTCTTCTTATTTTCCTGATTTAATCTCAGTCTTGCCTGTATCTCCAGCCTTTCCTTTTCTGTAGGAGGGCAGGAGTAGTAGTAGGGTGGCTGTGTGAAGATGTGATATCTTAAAGCAATTGAAATTTTGATTGGAACATCTTGGAGAAGAGTAAAATATGGTCCTATCACTTCAGAGATGAGGGGTTTTAACAGTTGCATGTAAATGCATTGTCCACCCAGGCTCACTTGGTGAAATACTCTTATTTCCTGTTCCAGATGACATTTCCCAGGTGCCAGTTTCTTTACAGTACACCAAACCAGTTGCTGACAGGGCGAATCCCAAAGTGGGAGTTGGGATGTTGGCCTTCAGTGCAGATAACTGTTTCCTGGCAACCAAAAATGGTAGGTTCCAGCTGCCCTGCCTTAGAGGGGAAACCATGTGGGGTATGTGGGGGGTTTCCTTAGCAGAAATGATCCTTTGCACTATAAAAAGAGTCATGGCCCTGTAAAATCAGCTCTGTTGTGAGATGTGTAACTACAGAGGAATCCCAGCCTGTGTTCTAGTGTGTGTTAACTGTTGTGAGCTGCCAGAAGTGCTGATCAGGGCATGAACTCCGACTTGGCTCTCTAGTTAATGAAACTTGTGGGGTTTTATATTGCTTAAAGTTTGTGTGAGCTCACTGCATTGAAAAAAAACACATCTTCCCACTTACAGCCCGAGTCTCTTAAAGGCAGAACTCTGCACAGCCTACAGTAGGAGGAATTCTGACTTTGTGAACAGTGGAAGTCATGGAATTCATGTTCCATTTTTCCCTTTGGTCCTGAGGAGCTGTTTGTGCCTGGATCAGGTGCAAAACTCATCACACAGACTAATGTGATAAAAGCTTGGAAAGGTCTAGATGGCCTAGATCACTTTCACCCTTTTTTGCAATATTTCCAAGGCTGAATATTTCCTGAAGGCTCTGCTTGGCAAAACCCTGGGGTGTACCTAAGGGTTTGTGTTGTGTGTATTTTTTTGTTCCTGTGCATTTAGAAACACCAAGTGTGATCCTTTCATCCTCCAGCTATCACGCTTGCCGCTTCCTCTGCAGATAACATTCCCAACGCCGTGTGGATCTGGGACATCCGGAAGCTGAAGCTGTCTGTGGTGTTGGAGCAGCTGTGCACGATCCAGTATTTCCAGTGGGACCCCTGCCAGCCCCGCCTGGCTGTGTGCACAGGCAGCAGCAGAGTGTACCTCTGGTCCCCAGCTGGCTGCATCATCGTGCAGGTGCCCGGGGAAGGTGAGCAGCAGCTGCCACAACCTCTCAGCAATTGCTCAGTGACAAAATATTATTCCATTTATAAATTGATACAAGCGTTACTCTGGAAATAGCTCGGGTGTGTTCTTGGTGCTGCTTAAAAATAGGTGTTGTCACTCTAGGGAAAAGAGGAGTTCGTAGTGAGACACAGGAAATGTCTCAAGGACAGCAGGGGACCAGCAGGGATTGGTGTGGCTGATTCCAGCTGCCTTTTCCTCCAGCAGGAGGATGGGCTGCCAGCTCTTTGCTGACACACTCTGATCTCTTCCTGCAGGTGACTTCCAGATCACGTCTCTCTCCTGGCATTGCAGTGGGGACTCCATGCTGCTCCTGAGTAAGGACAACTTCTGTGTGTGTTACTTGGAAAGAGAAGAGGTAAAATAAAAGAACTAAAATGCATTAAAAATGCTCGCAAGTCTGAGGAAGAAAGAGGAAAGGAGTCAAAACCTGTTACCCAGTCTGAAGTGTTTGTATTTATATGTTATTTATTTGAAGGAGCTCCAAGCTCAGTGTGTGAAATACTGTGACTGCATTTGAATGAAGTGATGTAGCAAGTGAAATGTAGGGAATGAGTGTCTATTGCAAGAAAACCTGAGTATTGATGGAGTTGAACACCTCTTTTTCAACTCTGAACCCTTATTTTCTAAGACTGTAGCTCTGTGTGTATATAATGTATAGCTATTATTTAAATTTTCTATTTCCAATAAATATTTTGATAGTTACAAACTATAAACCTGCACCTCTGCACTTGAAAGTCTGTTTCAGTGTGATCAGTGATGTGGTGATGTAGTGATTTATCCCAGCACAAGGAAACTGTTACTTGCACACAAATACTTTTAGGTGACAGTAACTGTGCCTGGGCCACCATGGATTTATTACATGGAATCTTTGCCAGAGGGATCACAATTGACACTTTAAGATGCTGAATTACAGGTAACTGAAATGGGAGTTTTTGTCCCAACTCTGGTGCCAAATATGAGTGGATGGTTTCGCAGGGAAGGAGCAGTTGGATACCCTTCCTTGTTTTCCCGTGTCCTTCCAAGGAGGGAGCCTCTTGTTTAGGAATCTACTGGATGTTTTTTCTTTTGCTACCTAATTTCACAGCCTCAGTCTCCAGAAAATGAAGAACGAATACCAAGTAACAGTTGAAGTTCAACTTTACTGCAAGGTTAATGAAAATTGAACAGGTAACTTAGAAAATGAATGGAGAAGCTTGAAAAGCTGAAGTCAGGACAGACTGCAACAGGAGTTTCACAAATGCTCACCTACATTAAGGTCAAAACCCCCACCACTGCAGCACAGTGTTCATCCAGCAGATAAATGCTCTGATGAAAGGGCATGGACAGGAGGTCATGCACAAGGAAAAAGGTGTTAAGAGTCACCTCCTGAGCAAATACAGCTGTAGTCTCTTGGGCTACTTCTGAATTTCATCCCTGGATGAGAGGTTCAGTGCAGGAATGTATGAACCAAGACTGACACACAGTGCTGAAAGTTTTCTCTGTCTCCATTAAAAAGTCCTGGCCCAAACTAGAGTAGATTTAAGAAAAATGGCTAAGAGTATCAATCCAACCAAAATAGAATTCCTTTTCAATTCTACAAAGAACAGCTTTGAAGGCAGATGTGTTTGTCAGGCTTTTGGCAATGTTCTCTGACAACAGTCTTTATTCTGTGGCTGCAGCAAAGAAACAGAAGTAGAGAAGAAGTTCCAGTAGGTTCTTAGAGGGATTTTTACAAGAAGCTCAGAAATGCATATTAAGTTCACAAACCTCTGCTGAGCAGGTGGAACAGTGCAGCTTTAGCAAAAGCCAGCAAATACTGTTAAAGACTGACTGACAGCTTTGAAAATTCCTAACAGGCATTAATCAGAGCACTGAGATCAGGGTGATTGGAACAGCAATTCCTCTTAAACAGCACAAAGCAGTCCCAAGCACACGACAGGATTTGACACCGTACACAGGGATACAGCAGGGCCGTGGCACAAAGGTTCTGCTGTGCACTGGGGGTTTCAGCAGATTCCAATAGCACTTCATGGACTGGGAAGAGCAGGCACTGGGATACAGAGCACACCACGGCTCATTCACCCTGCATAAGGACCAGTGAGGGCTGTAAATCAGGTACAAAATACAAGACTAACACCACCCTATGTCTGCTTCAAATCCAACCTGTGCATTCCCCAAACAACCTGGGAACTGTCATAGAACCTCCCCCTTTCCTCTCCTTCCCCTGGCAACTTCGCTTTGTCACGTGCTCTGCCCTCAGCACCACCTCCCCAGGGCACCACCAGCAACTCACTTGCCCTTGAACAGGTGACACGCAAGGGGGTTTAAAACCCAATTTTGCCTCTTGTCATGGAGTAGCCCAGCTTGGCCTCGTTGTTGATGAAGGACATCAGTCCTAGGTAGGTCTCGATGAGGATGGGCCGCTCCAGCACCAACACCCCGTTAGCACTTCCTGGCACCGGGCCCTCCTTGTGGGCTTTCTTCACAGCCTGGATCAGCTGCGTTTGAAAGTTTTCCAGCTGGAAGAAATCACCTTGCTTTTGCATTGTTTTACAAACTGTTAAGACAAGCAGCAGCTGCTAGGGAATGGTGAAGGATTAGCATTAAAGCTGTAGCTGTCAGGGCTCTGTGGGCTGTGATAGTCACAGTCTGATATTTAACCTCAGTGATTCAGTTAATTTCACACAGGACACTGCTGATGTGTGACTTAAACAGGGTAAAGATTTTGGTGACCAGGTGTTTATTTCTGACTGTGGTTCTGCCCTGATCACTGATGTGCTACGCTTAATAGTGTTCTGATTTTAGACAAACCTTCAGAGGGAAGCACCTATTACAAAAAGAACAGAGAACCACTTCAGTGAACAATTAAACCATCTGTTAATTAGCTGGCAGTCTTAGATGAAAAGTCCATCAGCCTGTCAGGTACGTAAGAGCAGAATCAGCCCAAGATCCATTTGCTTTTGGGTTTTACTGTACATTTGGAAGTTTTGGCTTCCTCTGTGTTTCAGCCAGTTATGGGTGGCTGGCAAAAGTGGGCAGTGGCACCACCCTGCAAGTCAAAATTTGGAGATTGGGGAGATGGAGCTCCCAGCTCTAAATTCTACCTCTACTGTAGCTCATTTTGTTTGATTAATTGATGTATTGCTTAAAAATAATCCAAGTTGTGTCCACCCTTACAAGCTCAATGAGCTGCCTGGAGCAGCAAAAGCTGTTCCTTACCCGGCACAGGGACGAGATCTTCTCGTCAGCGTCTGCCATGGGGTGCTCGGTGAAGGTCACGTAGGGGATGTTGGTGGACCAGGGGTTCCACCTGTTGATGAAGGAGGCGCGGCTTTGCTTGTCCCACTGGATGCGGATACCAACACCTTCCCTCCTGACAGTGCAGAATGAACAGGGTAAAACTTCCCAGTCTGAGCAGGGTTAACTAAAAATGCTCTGTCTGAAAAAGACTTACTTGGAAACTAGAAGCTATCTTGAAATAGTGATAGTAAATTTTACGGCAGGCAAGAAATGCAATAATTCAGCCCCTGAAATGTGCAAAGGGCCATTCTTTTGAATGAACTGAGAGCAAGAAGGTGAAGGACACCCTGATCATCCTTCACAGCCTGTGACAGCCCCTGTCTACAGGGGACCTGCCACTCACAGCTTTCGACTCATGCTAACATGGTACCACTACTTACTGCATTATGTAATGGTGATGAGTTTCTGCTCCCAAATCTACCCATCTTGAAAGTCCTTGAGCAACTTGCTCATAGTGCAACTACTCACCACCCCAGCCCACCAGCAGCTACCCTGAGGTCTTCTAATAAAGCTTCAGGAATTGTTTGCAAAGTTAAGCAAGCAAAAAGAAGAATTCTCAGACCGTTAGACACAGCTCAGTCTGTTCCCAATAACTGTGCAAGACTTACACATGACTGTGGCTGCTTACTTGTTCAGAGATTTGGGTGGGAACTCAAACTCCCCCACAGAGATGGTGTCCACTGCGCTGAGGGCAATCCTGGTCACGTGCTGGCACTGGAGGCTGATGAAGTTGTACTTGCAGACCAGGAGGGACCAGTCTGTGATGAGGACCAGGCGCTCCTTCTCATTGTTCCAGTGATCGATTCTGGGGAGAGAACACGACTGAGCTTTAAGTGGTTTTGACTCCTGGCTAGAAACACTCAAGAGCTTGGCAGACAGGAGAGTTGCTGAGGAGAACAAATCTGAAGTCTTAAGTAATGCTGTATTTTCTGTTTGTTTTTTTTTTTTGCTTTGCACCAGCAGTGCCAGTGCAGTGCTGAGGGTCTGTGCCCTGCTGCACACACGGGGCTTTGGGTCACTTTGTTAAAGCTACGCCTGTGCTTTATATAAAGAAACAATGAAATAATGATGGCTGCAGCCAGCCTGGGCCATTCCGGGCCTTGTGCGCGCGTCAATATTCACCAGGTTTAATAGAGAAAAGCGCTGTGGGACGTGGGGCTCTGGACCAACTCCGTGGGGCCGAGGCTGCGCCGGGTCTCATCTCCCCCCGCCCGGCGCGCCCGTCCCATCCGGCCGCGGGACTCACTCGGTGAGCAGCCACACGCTCTGCACCTCCCCGTCCTCGGCGGGCAGCACGACCACCCGGATCTCGCTCACCGCCTGCTCGATGGTGCCGGGCTGCGGGGGGAGAAGGCAGAGGTCAGGGCGTGCGGGCCGGGGCCGCGGCTGCCCCCGCGCCCATCCCGGCGCGCACCCGGAACACGAAGTACTGCCGCAGGCGGCCGGCGCGGCCCGCGGTGCGGACACTGAGCGGCCGCAGCGTCTGCCGGGCCGGCGGCGTGGCCGGCTCGAAGGGCGGCCCGGCCCCCGCCGGTACCAGCGTGGCGGCCCCGGGGCT
>WAAE01024372.1:58827-102180 GCA_013400495.1 Nicator chloris
CGGGCGGGCGCTCGGAGCCTTCCGGGGCGGAGCGGGGCGGGCGGAGCGGCCGGGCCGCCTCTCGCTCCGCGCCGGGCCGGGAGGCGGCACTGCAGCCCCGCCCGGGATGCTCGGCCGGTACCCGGGCAGAGCCCGCCCGGCGGGATACGGGGTGCGGGGGACGGGGTGCGGGCCGTGGCAGCGCTCCCCACTTCACTGGCCCTGGGTAATCGGGTATTGTCACCGTGACACACCGGCGGCTGCTGGGACCCTCACCATCGCGCACCCGGGGCTGTACCGAGTGATGGGTGCTGTCATTATCGCCTGCTCAGAGCTGATTAGATAGCAGGTACCATCACTGTCACATGCCCAGGGCTGTGTCAAGGTGCTGTGACCATCGGGCACCTCGGTTGTACAAGGTATCAGGCACTGTCACCATCACACAGCAGGGCTATGCCAGGCGGTGGGTGCTGTCACTATTGCCTGCTCAGAGCTGTGTTAGGTACCAGATACCATCACTGTCACACACTGGGGCTGCACCAGGTACTGGGTCCTGTCACCATCACAAACCTGGGGTTGTACCAGGTGCTGGGTGCTGTCACCATCCCCTGCCCAGAGCTGTGTCAGGTACCAGGTGCTGTTGCTGTCACACACCTGGTATGAGGTCCCAGGTGGCACCATGGTTGCACACCCAGAGGTGTATGAGGCCTGTCTCAGCTCTGCTGTGTATTGTTAGGGCTAAAAAGAACCCACACACATCACACAATATGCAGTGGGAGGCCCTGAGCTCAGCCAAAATGATGCTCTGCTCTGCCCAGGTGGTCTGGGCAAGACTCTCATATACCCATAAAGGAACAAGATTTGTAGGTCTGCAAAGGCCAGGCAGAGCTGCTGTGAAGCAGATTTGGGTCAGATGTGCGAGATCCTTAAATATCATCAGGACAGAGCTAAGGAAGGTACCAGAGCAGTGTGGGATAGGAACAGGATTGTGCATGGAGAGCCCTGGCACCCATATCACATCCAGCACACTTGATAGTGAAGATTAAATAATGCTGGGGAATGAATGGCACGTTAATGCTTCAGTTTCTGTGGTCTCTGGCATGACTGCAGATATTATCATCAGTATTTATGGAACTGTATCATATCTTGGACCACTTTCAGGGCTGTTTTACCCAGAGCCAGAGGATGACATCCTTGGCGGGCGGCTGTGCTGGGAAATTGTGTAAAATTGAAAACATACTAAATTGACTTCACAGACAGGGTAGGGTTTCAGATATCTGTCTTTCACATGTCCCATGAATCCCCTGCTGTGCTCCCCACAGCCCTTGCTCACACGGGCCTCTTTAGGTGGGAAACCTCACTGCTGGCTTTAAAGGGACTTTAAAAGGACTGCAGAGCTGGCTTTATGCTGGGTCACTCCTCAAAGCCCAGCTTTTCCCACTGGACCTTCCCCTTCTCCCTGCAGGCAGCCTGGCCGGGGTGGCTGTGACTGGGAGAGTGGCCATGCCAGGCCAGCCAGAAACCTGCAGTGAGTAGTGTTCCACCCGTGTGACAGCCAGGATTGTCACCTGAGGCAGCGTGGGAGCTGGGGCTGGACCGATCAATCCCCATCCTTGGCCTCGAGCCGTGTCCTGGAGAGGGAGCCCGACTCCCGGCTCTGCCCCATCCCTGCCCATTGGGAGGAATCCCTGCAAGTCTAACTGGGAGCAGCCTGTTTCCTACTGTAAGAAAGTCCTAACGTTTTAATCCCAGATAGAAAAAGAGAGGCCTGGATTTATTGTATCCTGGAGCTCTCTCTGTTGTTATAAAACATCTTTATGTAGCTGCCTTTCTTCTCGAGGAAGAATGAAGGATGTTTTCTTCCCATCCGTTAGGCTTGGCTGATATTTTACTGCTAAGTGGAAGCATTAACCCCCCTCACCTGCTCTTTTCTCTTACTTGAGGATTTATGGCACTGCTGTGACCTTGGGAGGGTTCTGGTGTAAGGAGCAGCTGCTTCAGTTTTTTTTCCAAGAGCCAGCAGCTTTTGGGCACGACCTTTGGGGACTTTAGTCTTGATTAATGGTTGTCCTTCAGCCACAAAATATGTCCATGAAACTATCCCAGCCTTCCTCCAAACCTTCTTATCCTGCTTCTGTGATGGAAATCAGCACCTGCCCCAGGCCAAGTGAGCTCTGGAGTGCCCCGGGGCAGCTCAGAGGTGCCTGGCTGCTGCTCTGGTTCCTCCTGGCCCTTGGGGAGGATTTGCTGGCAGGTGCTTAAGATGTTTAGTGCAGCATCCCTGCTCTGCTCTGCTCTCCTCCTCCCCATCCCGCTGTGCCAGCTGCTGTGTGCAGTAGGAGGTGTCGCTGCCAGCAGAATTTCCTTGGGAAGTGATCAGTTTTATCTGTTGGAGTGCTGGGGAAGATGGAATCTCTGTGGGATGTTTTTCGAGCTTCTGGGAAAGGGATTTGGGGTGGTGTGTCCGCAGCTGGCCTTGGGTAGTGCAGAAGAGCTGCCCGTGGAGAAACAGCCCCGCAGCACCGCTGCTCCATCCCTGCGAGCAGGGCCTCCCCCTCCTCTGCTCGGGGCTGGGCACAGCCCGTGGGAGGGATTTCTGACTGACAGCGAGGAAAGAGGCAAGAGAGCATGTGAGGGAAAGGAGCTGGACCTGGGAAAGGCAGGAGGAAGTTTTGTTACTCCCCTGAATCGCAGGGAAGCTGCTCTGGTGCCCCGTGTGTGTGGGAGTTCCTCGCTCCTGGCTCCGGAGGAGGGTGTGGAGCTGCGGCAGGAGGATGCCTGCACCTCTGTGGATGGAGTGAAGGATCACCCTGCCTGCTTTGGGAAAAGCCCCTGGGAGGTGAGATTCTCTTGCCAGAAGAGCACTCCTCCTTTTTCCTTCCCCTTGCCAAGGGCTGGATTTCAAAGTGCCTTGGGAAGAGGATCGCAGCTCCCGAGCAGCTCAGCCCACATGAGCCTGGGCTGCTGGGAACAACCCAGGTCTTGTGAGCCCCCAGGTCCTCGAGCTTTGTCAGGAAGCAAATCCCAGAAGGAAAAGTCACTTCAGTGCATTCCACTGCGAGCAAACGAGCATGAGAAGCCAGGTTTGGTTTGGGGAAAAACCCAGCTGCAACCTGCGCTGTAATTTCCAATGGAGTGAAGAAACTCGCTGAGCGGAACCTGAAAGGGAGGAAGCATCCAGGAATGATAAATCCTCTCCCCCCCTGCGAGGACTCCCCTGTGCTCTGATAGCTTTGTCCTTTACAAGGAGAGACAGCGGCGAGTTGGGAGCAGGAGGCAGCAGGAGCCTGTGGGGAGGAGGAACCGGCGAGCTGTGCTGGAGGAGGCTGTGGGATTCCCGGGATAACCGCTGGATGCACCTGGAGGGAGAGGAGCAGCTGCGATGGAGTTTCCTGCCGTGGCACTGTCACTCATCGTGGCGCTGCGAATGTCTCCGCTGGCGGCTGGGAGCAAACTGCAGCCCCACATGTGAGTAGGAAGAAAGAGTTCCGGAGGGGTTTGTCGGGCAGGGAATGGAAAAGCAGGAGCCAAATGCAGTGTTTTCAAATCAAAGGTGAAGCCAGGAGCAGAGAGTGAGGGGGTAGTGGGGAGGAAGCTGGTGTGGGTTTCTTTGTTTACTACTACATGTGCAGAAAGGGGAATAGAAAACTGAAAATCTGTAGAGTCTTTTTTTGTAGGAGAGAACTCCTTGGTTTAGCTGAAACTGTTGTCTGAGTGTAAAAGAGGATTCCTGGGTGAATACTTTGCCCTTTCTTCCAAGACCTTCTGCTTTTATTTCACTTCACGAATCTTTCTTATTCCACGTTCCTCCCTGCCTGCTGCTGTTACTCCAGCAGCACGTAGGCTGCTCTTTTTAATTACATTTTACAGTTACAGTTTGGTGTTAATCATTTGGCTGCTCTGGAAAACTTCCTTGCAAATTTGGCCTCCTGCCAGAAGATGGTCTCTCAGAGCCAGGGGATCACTGTAATTCCCTTTGTCCATGGAGCCAGTGTGGAGTGGGGTGCAGACTCCAAGCCGCCCCTCCCCAAGAGGTTTCATTCTTCAAAAAAAAAGGGTGTCCTTTAGAAGCTAAAGGTTTTGGAAGAAGCAGCTTTTTCTCCCCACATCAGGGTTTTGTGCTCCTGCCCTGACAGTTACTTTCAGGACTTCTTGGATGAGGCACTGGAGCAGAACCCTGTGCCAGCACTCCAGGGTTGGAATTGAGCGGCCTGGAGCAGTCGGATGCCAGCTGCGACCTCTAAGCTTCACCACGTCCAATTTAGTTACTTTCACTTCTTTTAGTGGAAGTATCTCTGTGGAAACTCTGGGTCCCATTGGAAGCAGCAGAAGCAGCCCCAAACACCGAGTGGCTCATGGAGTCAGGGACAAATGTCTCCCTCTTCATCCTTAGTTAAAGGACTAAGGATGACTGACTTGTGCTTGGAGAAGGAGTTGGGATTAGAGAAGAAACAAAGTACATTTCTTTGATTTATTGGAATGAGCCTGGCAGCCCTTAGCTCTGAATGAGCAGGAAACCACCCCCGTGGCTGGTCGGCCTGGCACCGTTTCTTTTCCCTGCAGTGATTAAACTCATCCAGGAGGTGGATGCGGGGGGTTCCCAAGCCCTTCCTGCCCTGCCAGCAGCAACTTCAGGCGGTGGGAGCGCTGCACCCCTCTTGGCCGTGACCCCCTGGATCCCTCTGGATGCCCTGCATCCCTCACATGCCTGCATTTCCCTGTCGCAGGCCGAACGTGTGCGCGGAGCAGGAGCTGGGGCTGGTGGGGCTGCGGCAGCCGTGTGTGCAGGCGCTGACCCGCGCTGTCAAGGTGTGGAAGCAGGACTGCGGGGGCCGCCGCTGGTGCACGGGCTACGAGCGGAGGTAGGTGCTCTTCCCTCCCCCTTGGGCTGCCCCTTGTAGGAGGAAAAGAGATTCCCGCTCCTCAGCAGCAGCGGGGAAGCGTTTGGTGCTCACCGGCAGCGGCTGCACGGGTGTTGAGGGATGGGGACAGCCACCTGTGCGCCCATCCTGCTCCCCTGGCTGTGTTCTGGAATGGGAAACAGCCGGGGGAATGCCTTGGCGCCCTCCAAGGAGTCTCAGTGGTGAGAAGTGTGGCTGGGGCTCACCTGGGTGTCCCACAGCTCTCAAGGGAAAGAGGAGGAAACACCTTGGAGGAAACCCTTGGTGCCTGGCATTTACCTGGCTAGTGGGAGGGGTCCCTGCCCGTGGCAGGAGGTTGAAACTAGAAACTATAAAAGATCTATAAGGTCCCTTCCAACACAAACTGTTCTGTGACTCTGTGCCTCTATGATTCTATGATTCCATGATTTTGTGATTAGGGGACACAGCAGTTCTTTTACAGGTTGATATGAACAGTCCCATGAGCAGAGATGTGGCCCTGACCCCACAACCTGCCAGTAAGGAGTAGAGCTGTTTCACAGGATATTTTACTTGGCTAAAAGCAGGAGACCACAAGAGCTTGGCAAACCCTTTGGGCATTTTGCTGGAGGGGCTTCTGGTTCAACCTGGCATTTCTGTGACGCTCAGAGTTTTTAAGCTGGGAAGGAATTCTCAGAGAGAAGGTCCATCCATTGTTTTCGTTGTGAAGAAGCTTTGTCCTCGTGGTGGGCTGTTTCCCATCTTCAGACAATGTATGACATCTGTTTCCTATGATCTAGCCACATTAATGGGATGACTTATTCTCATCACGTGCACTATTCCTGTATCTTTAGATGTCTTCTCCTCAAAGCCCCTCAGTGCCTCTTGTCTGACAGAGCTGATGGCAGGAGTGGGGCCAAGTGAGGGTTATTGGCTAAAATAACAGAAAATGTGGCCATGGCACAGGGGATGGGGTGGTGCAGGAGCACCTGTGAGGGCAGGGGCTGCTGGGGTGGTGCTCAGCAGGATTTGCTGCAGGGTCACCACCTTCCTTTCACTCCATGAGCTGCATCGTGCTCAGACCCACATCAGAAGAGCTTGAGCTGAGCTTGCACAGGTGAGCACGGAGTTGGAACATACCCTGAGTGCTTGTCCACCTAGTCATAGCATCCCTTGAGTTCCCAGCTGGCCAGGGATGGGAGCCCGGGCAGGAGGCTCTGCAGAAGGAGGCTCTGAACACGTGTTACAGCACAAAAAATGAACTTTTCTTACCTACCCAGCAGCCAAACTACAACGTGCCCAAGCTGCTTCCACCCTCCACCTGCTTTTCCGGCCTCATTAGGGAGTTACAAGCCTTTGCAGAATAAAAATGATAGTTGTTGTTTCAAAGAAACATCTTGGACGCAAGACAGCTTTTAAGTCCTGACTTCAGGAATTCCTCCTAAGCTGTAATTGCTGGTAATTACCCTGGTGATGAGATCTGTGTCCTGGTAACAAAGGAGCAGAGTCTGACTCTTGGCTGTGTTTTCATGCTTTGAAAGGATGGGTGCCCTGTCTGCTTCCACTTCAAAGGCTGGGAGCTCTTCAGCCCCAGTTGTCCCTTCAGCTCCTTAAAGGATGGGTTTGACACCACAAATCAAGGGACTAAGACGAAATAACTTTCTGTCCTGCTTTGTTACAAATATCAGAACAACCCAGTGCTAAAACTGTTCCTGATGGAAGCACAGAGGGGAAGCCACGGAGGGATTTCACCCCAGCAGTTGTGAAATCCAGACAGAGAAAGGGCTATCAGCAGAACGTTCCTTGGGCAAGGTTTTGCCCCAGATCCCCTCTCTCTAACCCTCTGGGAGTTGCCATTGCAGCAAGCTTTTCCAGGAGCTGGGAGCTGTGCTGCCAAGTCCCCTTGTGCGGGGCAGCCGGGGCAGCGGAGCGCGCGGTGTCGGCACCCGTGGGGACGCTGGAGCTGCTCCAGTTGGACCCGGCTCTGGCAGCGTGGGGCTCAGGAAGTCTATTCACAGCTTCAGGATCTGGCCTGAAACTGGCCTCAGTGCCTTTGAGTTCCTGGAGGCGACTGGACAAAGCAACATCTGCTCAGCTGGAGCATCCTCGGGCTGCTCTGTCTTGCTGGTGAAGAGATGGGTTTGTGCAGCTTCCCAGTGAGCAATGAGAGCAGGTAGCTTTGCTCAGCCCTCCATAACCAAGCTTGGAGAAATCACAGTGCTATCCCGGAGGGGCTGGAAGGACATTTTCCAGCAGCAGGACACAGCAGGATTCCCTGGGTTCCATTAGTTCTGGCTCATTCCCCATTTTCTGTGCCAGGGACTGCTTAAAACACAAAAAAAAAGAGAAACACTGAAGATAAAGTATCTCCTGTGTGGCTCTTTCCCATCCGCAGCATCCCGATACCCAGAGGCACTGAGGCTGTCACAATATTTGCCTACCCTTGCTGCCTGGGGTGGCTGAAGGTCTGGGGTGGCTGAAGGTCTGGAGGACAAAACTAGTTTGCCCAGGAGGGTGGGACTGAGGCTGCTCAGGGCACTGCTGGGCCACAAGGAGCCCTGAGCTGTCCTACATCACTATTTCGAGCTTTTCCTCCCCATCCCTGAGCCTCCTTGTCATGTTCACACCACCCTGCGTCCACCATCTCCCCTTCTCCTTCCTGCTGGGCTGGGCTGGAGAGAGCTCCTGGTCCCAAGAGCATCCCGGTGGGCTGGAGCCTGTGCCTGTGAATTGCTTTCTCAGCTGCTTCTGGAACACAACAATTTCTCTCATAATTTGTTAACAGCTCATACAAAACCAAAACCAAAAAGGTATCTGCTTTTATTTCTCTCAGCTGTGCTTCCATGTGCTGGTTGGCACGCAGGAGTCGCCGAAGGTTTCCTTCCCAGGGATGAACAGTTCACTGTTACTTGGGGTTTTTTTTTATAGGGACATTCAGACAAAATCAAACAAGTCGACTGAGTTAGGGTAAATATTTTCAGTGGACATGCACAACACATCTGCTGTGCCAAATATTTGTTGTTGTTTGCCTGATTTGCTTTGGTGGAGCAGTTTCATGTTCTGCCAAGGGAGCTTTTTCAAAATGGGCTTCAGAAGTATTATCTGTGTTTCAATTCTCACAAACACACAGCACCAAATTTCCGGGGAAAAAATGTGTCGCCTTTATTTATTTACGCTTCAGATCAGTCCCTGCTTTACTCCCACCCTGGAGGGAGCTACTGGGAGTAATTAAAGGGACCCTCAGTGTTCCTGGCCAGGCTGTGGAGCCTTGCTGTGTCCAGCACAACTCTGGGAGTTGCTTGGTGTTGCCATCAGGATTATGTCGATTTTTTAGCTCATCAGCCCCTTAGAGACACCTGCTCCTGCTCACTAAAGCAGAAATACCTGTTCTTAAAATTTACATTTCCTTTGTGATCAAGTAGTGCAAGGGAGGAGCTCAGAGCTGTAAATAGTCTAGAAAAGGAGAAAAAAACCAATCTGGAGTGTTATGAAGACCTGGCCGTTGTCTCTTGTGTTCCTAATTAGAGTAAATTAGGAGTGTTTTCTTAGCATCAGTGACCGCTGCCAGGCTGTGTGGAAAACAATGGCAGCACGTTTGCAAACCCAATTCCTCATTTTATTTGTGCCCACGGCTACAAATTCTGTCCTTCCTGGTCTCCCTGTCCTGCAGGAGCTGACTTTGGCTGGGGTTTTGTGTTTCAGGGTTGTGTATTACACGGGCTACAGGCAGGAGTACCAGGTGAGGGCCCAGACCGTGTACAGGTGCTGCCCAGGATGGTCCCAGCTCGCAGGGGATGCTGGCTGCCTGCACAGTAAGTGTTGCTCCACTCGGCTCCACTTCCTTGGTTTTGGCTCATTTCAAGCCCTGTGCCTGCAGAAAATGCTCTAAAAAGGTCTTTAAATGTCTTTGAAATGTGCTTAAAAATAACTGTCATGGGTTTTTTTTTTAGTTTGGTTTCTTTTCTTGGTGGTGTTATTTTTATTTTATTTTATTTTATTTTATTTTATTTTATTTTATTTTATTTTATTTTATTTTATTTTACTTTTTATAATATTATTATTATTATTATTATTATTATTATTATTATTATTATTATTATTATTATTATTATTTCCTTGCATCAGAAGGAGGCTGCTCTGGCTTCCTGGGAAGCACTGTGGAGTGCTTTCCATTTCTGGAGAATTTCTACATTCAGGGTCCCAGGCATTCATCCACTTGCCAAATGCTGCTAAACGTTTAAAATCAAAACCAAATTGATATTTCCAATGGCACCACTGGCAGAAGCTCTGGATGCTCCTTTGGGAAGGTTTGTCAGGGGCTGGGTTTGTTGTTTTAAGACTGGCTGAGTTTGAGCTGCCCCTGTGAGAGGTTTGGGATCTCTGCATCCACCCTTTTCCTGCTCCCTCCTGCATCCAGAGGGTGAGCTGGGCTCAGGGTGGGGATTCTGCAGTGTCAGCCTGGAGGAGGGGACACACAGTGGCACTGATCAGGTGTGGAGTGGAGACCCAGAACTTGAGGCTTTGGGATCCTGTGGCTGGATTCCTGCTCTCTTGCAGTGCAATTCCCTGCCAGACAGGCACAGAAACGTGTCCTCCCCAGCTGTGGGGGAAGCTGTGAGATGCCTTCAGGTTTGCACATGATGGGGATGTGCAAATATCAGCCCATAAGATGATTTTATGCTGTTGTTGCAGAAGACAGAGGCAGCTTTATCCCTGTGGGCCCCACATTCCCTATTTCCCTCCAGATTCTCTGCCTGACACAGGAGGCAGCTGCTGTGTCACTCCTGGCTCCTTCCCCTAAACCCTGCGGCCACGTCCAGCTGGGGAAACATTTAACTGGAAACTGCTTCTGAGGTGTTGAGAGCAAAAACCAAACTTACGTGTAGAACCAAATGCCACCTCGTGCAGAGTCCTGCACACTCCTTGTGCTGTGGGATCAATTCCCTGCCTCAGTGCCTGATTCTTTTCTGATTTAGATCTTGGAGGTGCTCTCCACCTTCCCCACAGAAAGGCAGTTTTGCATTTAAGTGATGGGCAGGAGAAGCAGCAGAGCATTTTGAGGTCTGACCTGCCCTGCCATCAGGGGAATCAGAGCCAGCTCCCTTGTGGAGGCAGGCAGGACTGGGATTGATCTCCAAGGCAGGAAGATGTCTCCCACAGCTGCTTGCCTTTTGTTCTGTGAAGTGGCTGTCTGTGCCTTCCCTGGGCTTTGATGCTTGTAGCAAAGGGTTTTTTTTAAAAAGGATAAAAAGGTATGTCAAACAACCAGTCTTTATTCCTCCTATTCCAAGCTGTGGCACAGGAGAACAACCCACTGGGGGGAGGAAGCTCCACGGGTGCCTCGTGACCCCTGTCAGTGAGCAGATAATAACCTCAGCTGAACTCAGAAAAGCACCTTCTGTAATGATTTTTCCTGCCAAGGAAATGAGTAATTCCATGCAGGAAGGAAGCAGAGAAAAGGAAATAGAGGTGCTCAGGGCATGCCCTGAACTCATCCTTCTCATCAGCGGGGCTGGGAATGGTCCCCAGGGACTGCTCACTGCAGGGTTGGGCTGGAGTGAAGAAGAGAGGGACAGCCAGGGCCAAAAGCAGAGTGACACCAGCCCAAACACTCCTGCAGGAATTGCTGCTGAGCTGCTGGGGACGTTGAGGTGGATCATGACCTGGAGATGGTGAGCTCTGTCCCCAGTCAGCCCTTCAAACCCAGCTGGATACCACTGGGTTCACACCCAGGACACGCTGCAATCTTGTTTCTGGGACAGCAAATAAGTATTTATGTACCTCAAGTGCAACAGGCACAACAGAGAGCTGATCTCTGCTGGCCCTCAGCACAGGCAGGGGCACTTCCAGGGGCAGAAAATAAAATTGCATTGCTCTGTGAATCATCTTCTGAGCCCCTGAGAGCAGCAGGAGAGCAGCCACCAGGTTAGGGCTGAGCTGGGCACTGGGAATTGTGCTCCCTGTTCCCAGACCCCCACAGGCAGCAGCTGGAGGAGCATCCCACAGAAAAAGGGGTGTGATGGCTTTTCCTGCTGGTGGCTTTGGCCTCAGCACCAGTGTGTCCTTCTGGAGCAGAGGGGGGATAGGAAGAGCTCGTAGGGAATTGTCAGTGACCATCAGTGGGCTGCTGGGGCAGGGGCACACAGCCAGGCCGTGATTTATGGACCTTGGAGGTTCCTCTGGTTGGTGTGTGGCAGTCTGGGGTCAGGCTGTGCTTGCTGCTGTGGCTCTGCTGAATGCCACAGAGCTGTGCCAGAACATGTCAGTGGGACTTCTGGCCCTTCCTATCTGCCTCCAGAGATCATTGATGGTGTTCCAGGAGCACTGAGCAGGGGAAGGGCATCTCTGCTGACAGTTTAATTAGGGCTGTTGTGCAGTGGAATCTCTCCAGTGAGGATGTCTTGCTCTCCCTTGGGGACTGGCATCTCCTCACTGCAGGGTTCTGTTTGCTCATTGCTGCCCATCATTTCTCCTTAAAAATAAAACCGCCCAGCCCATGTGAGGGGACATTTTCAGCACTGCAGGCTCGTGTGGAACCAGCCAAGGCCCTCTGCCACCTTCTTGTTTGAACACGATGGCACTGTCTGGCACTGGTGGTGATGCTAACCCTGTTATGGGATGGGAGGTCCCAGCACCCTCTCCCAGGCCAGGAGAGTTTTTTGGGCTCTCAGAGCTGTCCTGGTGCCTGGAAGAGGAATTTGCCTTGTTGCATCCACTGCACTGGGGATGCTCACTGTTAGCATAGGTTGGAGGCTGCCTGTAGCAAAACTGGGGTGTCCTCCCCTTCCTCACGTGCAGATTTCATTCTCTGAGCTCTTACAGGTTATCTCTAAGGTCTTAGAGGAAGAAATCCTGTAAGAAGAAGCTCCCCGCTACAGAGCTGTGAGGGTGTGGGCTCTGCTAGGAGCAAATAGCTCGGAAAGAGATGGAAAATTTCATAGAAACAGAGATCTCACTGGTCTCACAGAACATTTGGATTTGTTCCTCCCCTCATGTGCCCTCTGAAGTGGTGACAGCTAGCCTTGCTCCTGCCACCCCCAGGGTGAAGGCAGGGAGCCCTGACCCTGGCAGGGTTCTGCCTTTTGTCCCTTCTCTTCTGGTGGTAGCAGAGGGTGAGGATTTGTTGCCTTCCAGTGCCCCGTGTCCTGGACCATTGATCTCTTTGGGAAGGAGAGAGGTCAGCAGTCAAGGCACCCTTTGCATTTTTAGGATGGCATCAGGTTCTTTCCCTGCCTGATCGCTGATAGTTTAACTCTCAGCCTGAGCTGCCTGGGTTCAAGTGGCCTCTGAGATGCTACTTAAATTCCACCTGGAATAACACAGGTAAAGCCCTTGGTGATTAGGTGAGGGGCCTGCATGTCTGGTAATCTCTGTGATCTCCACTTTCAGCTGGAGATGTTGAAAAGCTGAGTCCCTCTGAGTCTGTAACTCTTGATGTGCATGGAGGAGCTGGAGCTCAGCCCCTCACAGCCTGTCTGTGCTCTTGGGCCAGCCCCTGCCACCTTCAGACAGGACATGGCGAGGCAGAAAGGCACCAAGGAGAGCTGTAAAGAGGCTAAAGAGGAGACCATGACTAGATTTAGTGTGGGTGATGCTGTCACTGTTGCAGTGTGGCTTGGAGAAACTCAGCATGAGCTGCTGGTCTAAAGCAGGTCAAAGTTGTCCTGAACTCAAGTTTTTATCCAGGTGAGGTCCTGCTGTCTTCTAATTTTCAGCTCAGGTGGAGGTAAAGCCTGGCCCTAGGTAGGAAGGAGAATTAATGTTCATTTGAGGAAGCATCAGAGTCTGAGACACGATGAAAACTCATGGGATCATCCCCAGTGCTGGGCAGAGAGCAGCTGAATTGTAACCGTCCCATTAAAATGAAAACCTTCTATTAGTCACAGCTGGCCAGTTAAAAGGCTCCAGAGTGAGTTACCCCAACTGAACTGGGTGTCTTTCTGCCAGCTGCACTGAGTTTTCACCCATCACCTGGCAGGCAGGGAAGGAGTGCTCATGGGGACCTGCTGTCCTTGCTTCATTGGCACAACCATGGAGCCTGGCACGGCCCTGGAGCCTGACATGGTCCTCAAACCTGGCACGGCCCTGGAGCCTGGCACGGCCCTGGAGCCTGGCACGGTCCTCAAACCTGGCACGGCCCTGGAGCCTGGCACAATCCTGGAGCCTGGCACGGCCCTGGAGCCTGGCACAATCCTGGAACCTGGCACAGCCCTGGAGCCTGGCACAGCCCTGGAGCCTGACGTGGCCCTGGAGCCTGGCATGGCCCTGGAGCTTGGCACAACTCCGGAGCCTGGCACAGCCCTGATGACTGACACAGCCCTGGAACCCAACACAACCCTGGAGCCTGGCACAGCCCAGAAGCCCAGCTCTGTTCTGGAGCCTGGCACAGCCCTGGAGCCTGGCACAGCCCTGGAGCCTGGCACAGCCCAGAAGCCCAGCTCTGTTCTGGAGCCTGGCACAGCCCTGGAGCCCGGCACAGCCCTGGAGCCCAGCACAGCCCTGGAGCCTGGCACAGCCCTGATGATTGGCACAGCCCTGGAGCCCGGCACAGCCCTGGAGCCCAGCACAGCACCATGTGCACCATCACAGGGCAGGCAGCTCGGCCTTGTGATCCAGGTTGGAGCCTTGGCAGGAAATGCGTCCGGCTGACAGTTTAATTTCCCTGAGAAGCGGCTTTGCTTTGTCCATCACCTCCTGGCTGCTGCAGGCTCATTGTTTAGTCAGCTGAAAGGCTGCGGCTGAACTCCTGAACCTCTTGCCAGTGCTGGTTAAAGGTCCATCGTGGGCTCCCCTGGGAGCACATCTCTGCCCAGGCAGGAGGCGGCTGAGCTGTACCTCGGGGAGCCCAAACATTGCTTTTCTTCATCTCTCTTCCTCCTAAATCAGTCTCATGTCTCCGACTTCCCGGGGACCCCGCCTCGCTGAACCCTCACAAAGGACACTGCCTGGCCTCTGAGCAGAAGGCGGTGATGCTTCCCATAATTTATCCTTTCTCTCCCGTTTCCCCGAACAGTGTCATTACCCTTTTCCCAAATTTCATCGCATTAAACTCTGTCGCTCTGAATTAGGAGCTCGTTTGCAGGAGGCCTGGAGGGCACAGAGGGGGAGACCCGCAGCCCCCACCCACCCCCGGGCTGGGAAGTAGGTTATTGTGATTTCCACTCGGTATGTGCCAGCCTGCAGCACAGAGCAGGGAATTGTCCGGCTCATTCAGGAAATCTGGGGCACTGCCAAGAATAACACCCCTGTCTTCTAACCCCTGATTTGTGTCGCTGAAATTGCTTCTAATATTTTCCATTGTTGTGCTTTGGGTCTCGCTGAACTGCTCTGAGAGCTGAGTGCTGCTGGTGAGCTGGGCTCCCCGGAGCCAGGCTTGGCTCTGCTGGGACCCTCAGGAAAATGTGGTTTTTAGGTGTTTAGGGTGAAAGATTCAGGAAAAAACAAACCACTGTGTAATTTGGCCAGACAACCCATTCTCTGTTATGGTGCTGAGGCCTGGAGGAAAGGACTAAAAGAAAAGACAGCCCCTCTTGCATGTTGGGAGCTGGGAAAACCTGGAGGCTGCAACCCTAGAACACCTTGGCACGCACCTGGAGATGGGAAGTTGTTCCTGCCTCACTGTGCAGGGAAGTATTTGCAATCCACAGGCGTCACGGCTGGGCTGAGCAGGATGCTTGGCAAAGAGCTTCCCAAGTTCCAGTGCTCTGCCAGCCCGGGATTGATACGGGATCTCTGCAGTCCCCAGGGATACGTGGCCATGGAAAGCGACTAAAGCGTCAGATGAGAAGATAACTGGCTTTGTGAAGCAGCATTTCAGCACGGGTTCATTAGTTCGAGGAGACGAGTGTTTGGGATTCAATGCTACCTTTGTGTTATAAATAATCTTCTCTTCTGGATGGAGGGGGCTTGGAAAATCATCAGGTCCTTGAAAGAGCCAAGGCCGAGGCTCGAGGATTTCGGCTCTAATGCATCGAAGGTGCAAAGTTTGTGGAGTTTGGCCTAAGCCAGGGTGTCCCTGGGTGGTAAAAGAATTGATAGAAGAAGGGCCCTTTAAGCAGGTACAAAGCTCTGTCTAGCAAGAGGGTGTATTTTGATGGCAAATGTGAATATTTGGAGAACGGCTCATTCACCTAAACCTTCACCAAACCTCCCTAATCACAAAACCTCCCGAATCACAGGACTTCCCCAGTCAGAGTGGCCTCGGCAGAAGGTGTTGTGTGAGCCAGGATTTAGCACAGAGGAGAAATCAGGAAGTCAATTGTGTTCCTGTAGGAAAAACCAGAGCCCATATTTGATATACGGGAGATGAATAGTGGGAACGCAGTAACGTGATTATTACATTTCCATGTACAGTGGGTTAGAACTGATTTTTCAGCCGTGACAAGTTGGCACCCACCAGCTTTGGGTTCCTTTTGGGAAGGTAATCCCTGCTCTTTCCCAGCTTGGATTTCGTGTGGCTGCCTCAGACTTTTGAGTTGTCTTTTACAATTGATAACTTAGCAGATTTATCTCCTGGTGTGCACAAGCTGTGCTGCCCCAAAAGTGCAACCCCTGCCTTGCACTGTTTCCATCTGTGATCCCTTTTTCTCTGAGTGCACAATTAGTGTTTTGGAGCCGGCGCGGGGGGTTCTGTGCCAAGAATTTTGGAGCCATTTTGGAAGCCTGCGCGGGGTGCCAGTTATAATGACACAAAATGAAATGTGTAATCACAGACCTGCTTTTTCTGTCACTAATTAGTTACAGCTTCAGCTGGAATGGAAAGAGAAGCCAGGGGGGCTCCCAACTTGCGAATAGGAGGGAGAAGCTGCAGCCAGCACAGCCCACGTACGTGGGGGACCCTCGGTTCAGCGAGTGCTGCTGTAATTGTTACCAGGTGGTCCCAGATTGTACCAGAGGTTGTAATTTAATCACAGCTTTGTATCTTTAGTTGGTAACTGACCTGAAGGCCCTGTGACGCCGTTGGTGGCTGCAGTGTGTCCCTTCCTGGGATGCATCAGCTGGAATAAATTGGTCTCCATGGCTTCTCTTAGCCCAGGGCTCTCCACAGTCCAGCCTGGGCTCAGCAGAGGGTTGGGGTGGGTGAGTGGGAGCTGCTGGACCAGGGCCCACCACTGTGTATCTTGCTCTGTTGTCATCAGTTGATGCTCTTTGCTCCAGGTTTGCCAGGTTTTTGTGAGATTTATTCCTGCCAGTGCCATTGCTCTTGGGGTTTGTAGCAGTTTGTTCAATGACAAGTGGGAGGAAAAGAGGAGGCGAGGGAGAAAGAACGAAGAGAGGAGCTGGCCATCACCACAGCTCTGTCCAGATCAGTGAACAGAGAGAAAATTTCATTGTGCAAATCTTTAAACAGATTTAAAAAGGAAGATGGATGCTTGTTCTGTTCTACCTCCCAACAAAGCACCACACACATGACAGTGCCCCTGCTCACAAGGTTTCTGCTTTTGAGATCAGCATTTCCCAGTGGGAAATATAAACCGTGGGCTGCATTTCATGGGTTATGACAAGTACACACTCCCTTGGAAAAAGCATAACCTTGTCCGTGGGTTTATGGGGACGATTTGGAAAGGTGGATTTCAGAAGCCTAATTGAGCATTCTGTGTCTCCGTGTCCATTTTACACTCCGCTGGGTGAGAACAGAGAAACGTGGCTGCTCAGGCTTACTTACAGTTTAGCTCCATTTCATCCTCTGGGCAGCCCGAAGGTGACGCCACGATGGGGTAGCTGGCCCCTGGGGAATCTCAGTGCAGAGGTGGGAGCAGCTCCCAGTGGGCTGTTCTAGAAAGATCCCTCCAATTTCAACACAGGTAACTTGTATTTGTTGCCTTGAGATTCTCCATGAGTCGTTTTCTGACCGTTTTACCCACTTGTTGGCTGGAAAAGCATCCTTTCACCACAGCCCTGATGTTTTCCTGTGATTCTCGAGGACAGTCCTTAGACATTCCCTGAGGTAATTTCCTTCCTATCCTAAATTTTGAGACTTTGTGCATTGAGCACTGTCAAGCAAAAGAAAAAAAATCAACTTTCCAAAATGGTTCAACAGTGGTTTTTCATGACTATTCAAGTGTTCTCTGGGGCTTTGGGCATGTCCCCAGGGATGGGGTGTTTGCCCTTCTGATGGTGAGTGTGGGGATCATCCTCTTCCTCCTCCCTGCAGCCGCCTGTGGTTACGGCGTTTGTCTCAACGGTGGGAGCTGCCGAGAGGAATCCTCTCAGCTCTGTCACTGCTCCTCTGGCTTCCAGGGCCCTCACTGCCAGCATGGTGAGCAGCCCTGCCAAATTCCTCCTTTAATTCCGAGCTGGAAGAGGAGAGGCTTTGGAGCGAGGGATGCCCTGATTTATTTACGTTTTATTGTCACCGTGGTTTTATCTGCAAGACTCCAACGATCTCCTCTTGGCTTTCGTGGTGTTTGGGGGACTTGGATGTTTGGAAAGGAAATACTTATCATGACTTGCTGTGAAGCACAGCTCCGTGGTGTACAATAGCCTTTATTCCTGGCTGCCATCTGAGGCAGGATTTGCTGGAATTGGAGAAGGAAGCTGATTAAAGCTGGGTCAAACAAAGGAACCCTGGGGTCACAACCTGTGGGGCGAGCTGGGCCAGGGGCACTGTGGCACTGAGTGCCACCTCGGAGAAGAATGTCCTCCTATCTTTGGCCAGGCTGCATTTCGGGGCTGCTAAGCTTTATTTAATTAACTTTTGTGAGATATACAAACTCCCTCTTGAAGGTTATTGAGTTTCCTGTATTTGGTGGCTCACAGATGTTCTGGTTTGGGAACACGGCAGTCCATAGCAAACAACCCCTTAAAGCTGGGATGTTCCTTGGGCTGAGAACACGTTTCTTGGGCTGCAGGGACACATGGTTGTCTCTCTCCTCCCTCTCACTGCTGAGTCTGCAAGGTCCAGGGCAGTAGTGGTTGCTCACATCATCTTTGGACGATGCTGATTTATAGCACCAAAATAAATAACCAGACTCTTTACCATCCATGACTGTGTCTGTTCCTTCTGAGACCCTCAGTTCTGTCCTCTCTTGGAACCAGAGATGTGTGGAAGTAGGGAAGCTGACCTGGAAGGGCTGGAGAGGAGCATTTTATCAAACCTTGGACCCCCCTAACCCTGAGTAATCAGAACCAAGGACAAAAAGGTGAAATGTGAATCAATCAGTGCAGGGAACACGCACGCCCTCTCTCATCCAAGCTGATGGGGTAAATGTTGGGTGTTTTTCTGTGCAGAACCTGAGAGGTTAAAAGCATTTTCATGCTTGGAAATGTTTAGCAATTCCCACAGTTATAATTGGTTGCAGCTTTGAAAACCGAACACACATTTTGGAGACCCCCGATATTTTATTAAAAGGGAAATGGCTGGCTTGATTTGGAGGAGAGGAAAATACTGTATGGCCTTGCACAAGGGACCTGAAGTTGGGACTTTGGGTCTAACACACCTGTCATTTTTAAAATAAATGTCTGAGATCCTGAATATCTGTTGTCAGATCCCACTGTTAGATCCCACCATTTTGGCAGAGTGGTGGGAATGGGCTGTGAAAAAGGGGTGGCCAAGGATACACAAGGACACAAATTATGGCTCTGCTACCTGAAGTTAAAGGAAGAAACCAGTCCAAACTCTGGTATTTTGGAGTGAACTAATTACAAGGAACAGGGAAGAATGTGAAGTGGAGGGAATAAATCATTCTTTGTGCTGCTTGTCCTGAGTTTGTAAGGCATTAATTGCTCTATTGCCTCCTGGCAGAGGAAAGCTCAGCTGAACCAGGAGCATTCCTCTGCATTTGCAACCTCGAATTATTTTCATTCCAGGGTGATTTATATTTCACACCCAGGGCAGAAATGACCCCCTGCCATCCCATTCCCTGGCTTTCCCTCCTGCCAGACAACACTTTGCTGTTTCCCAGGCCCATCATTTGTAAAGGTTTGAGCATTTTCATTACCTAAGGCTGAAAGACATACAGGCACAGGGGACTGGCAACAGTCTTCACTTTGTAAGCACTTTCAGAAAGCTTTCCTGACTTTTCAGTTTCATTTTAATTTTGGGTTCCATCCTGCTTTTAAAGAGATGTTGCCCCTGCAAAATTCCAAAAGACCAATGAAGCTATATTAGCCTTAGCTTGCAGAATATTTTTTTGTCTGTTTTTTGATGCCTTTTGTTATTTTTCAAAAACATTTTTGAAAAATTTTGAAAAACATTCAAAAGCATTTTTCAAAACTCACACTCCTTGCCACAGAGAAGGTGCTGGTTGAGGATACAAGAAGACCCCAGTCACAAGATCATCCTTCCCTTCATCTTACTTTCTTACTAACTCCTGTCAATGGTTCTCTTTGGTAAATACTTTTTTTGGACAAATTTCTGGTGAAAACCCTAATTATCTGGATTTTCATCTTCTCTTTCACAGTTAAAAGTGCCCTAGGTGGTTGGCTTTGCTCATCAGTCAACATTTGTGCTGGATTTTCCTAATAGGTTGAGAGGCTGCTTTGGGGAGGGACACCTCATCAGTGACTCATTTTTTCCTTATCTGTCACCTGTCAGAGGAGCTGTCCTGGTGTTTGAGAGGATAGTTCCTCCTTGAGAAAGGATGGAGCTGTGGAGTACTGGGCTGGAGTGGCTCTGGATGTGGGCAGGACGAGGCCGTTTGGTGAAAAGGACATGAAAATAACCCACGTGAGTGCAAATGTGATATTCCACGTGTCACTCGTCTTCAAGAAATCCGGGTCTGATCCCAATGGAACCGTTTTGTCTTGCCTGGAAAGAAATACAGGCGTGTTTGCTTTAGAGGCAGGACGCTCCCTGTCCTGGCCAGGCTCCTATCAGAGCTTTCAGCACGGGATATTTTTGCTGGCCAGCCCCAGCAGCGGCAGCCGGGTGTTTACCCTGGCAGGGCAGCCGGCGGCTCCCCAGCGCTCGCCTTCCAGGGTGAGGTGCTGTCCTTCCTGCTCTCCTCAGCTGCTGACAGGGACAACATTCGCTCACTCCTGGCTTAAATCACCTCGTGGTGAAGGCACAGCCCTCGGTGGGGCTGTGTGAGCTCCTGCAGGAAGCTCTGCAGGGTGCCTGTCCAGGTTTCAACACCTTTTCTGTTGCCTCTTAGTGGCTTTTTGATCCTGTCAGATGCCGTCAGTGTAGAAATTGATTTTTTTTTTTTCCCCTGCTCTGCTTGTCCACCGGCCATCAGGTGAGCTTTGCTTTGCAGCAAACGGCAGCAGAGGTTGAGATGGACAATATTACAGTGACCACAGACTGGTTTTGAGCTGAGGAAGCAGCCGGGTTGTCCTGAACTCCTTTGGTATCTTCCATTCTTGGTAGATGAAAGGGTTGTAAATGGAATATTCAAAGTTTGGGGTGAGGCTCCCCTTAGAGCTCCGTTTTGGGGGCTTGGACATAAATGACCTTTCAGTACAGACTCGTTGGTGGAGGGAGAGGGTGTCAGAGAGCCTGGGCTCTGCTCCAAGCCTGCCCGGCCTTCCTGGGAATCCTTGGACCACCCAGGGGTCCGGTGCTGGTGAACCCATCAGACGCCAGCGAGTGCAGCAGAACGGGACCTGTGTGTGTGGGAGGTGGCTGTGTCCAGGCTGTGAAGGTGGGTGTTATCTGTGTGTCCTGCTGTAAATCAGCTGCTCGGCTTCACCCTTCGCTTACTGGAACTCCCAGCAGAGTGGATCGTTTCAGCAACACTCAGGCTCCCGGGGCTCTGATGTGGGAATGTGCCCTGCCGGGGGCCTGGACCGTTTCTAATTAGCCCGGCTGTGTTTTAAAGCATGGGCCAGCCCAAAGCTCCCTTGGCTCGGCACAAAGGAGAGGTCAGCTGTGGCGAGCAGGGCTGTGATTAGTGTCTGTGCCTGGAGGCCAGCTCGGGTGGCTTTGTCGCCCGCCGCTTCAGGAGACCATTATCATCTCTTTCTTTTATTGCACTGCCCTCATTTGCCCAGCCTTTGACGTGCCCCTGGCGTTGTTTGATTGACTAAGGACCTGATTTCTCCTGCTAATCTCTCCCGAGCTGTTCAGTTGGAAGCCTTTGGATGTGTTAGGGCTGGGAGAGAGGGGTTTGCTGGAGGCCAGAGAAACATGGGACTGCGAAACACTCAGAGGTGTTGGAAGTCAAAATGGGAAGGGTTTAGTCCTTGGAAGCAAAGGAAAGCACAGGCAGTATTTTCTTGGATCCAGGAGCCAGATGCTCTTTCCAAGATGGGGAGACTCGCGTGACAGCGCCGGTTCAGACTCAGGTGACTTCCCCAGTCCCAGGGGAGCCCAGTGCAGAGTTCAGAATGACGGTAGCAAGACACTGTGATCAATGCTTCCAGTTCATGAGGCCAATTTAAAATCCGCTTTGTGGAATTAAATGGCCGCGATTGTTCTTCAGCCGTCAGTTCATTGGAGAGAATCCACGGTTAATAATACCAGGGCTAAATTAAGCAGAGCACTTCTCCAGCAGCCAAGAAGTCCAAATACTTTTATTTATAAGCAGCCTCCTGATTCACAAGGTTAGCCTTCTGCTGGGAGGGGAGAGGAGCCCGAGGCCAGAGGAGATTCCTGCTGGGATTTTCTTGTATTTTGGCTCAGGAAGGCGGTGGAACAAGGGCGGCTTGTGCAGAGCTGGGCCGCGTCCTGTGCTATCGCCTTGTCCATCAGCCAAGCGTGGTATTTAAGAGCTGGCAAACAGGTAGGGCTGAGCTCTTTGAAGAAATCCGTAAGAGGAAACAAGCCAAGGCGATGCAGGGGCTTATTCAGCTAAAAAACATCTTTTGTGAAGGGAGTTTGGAAGAAAAGAGAGAATGTGCTGGAGCCGGGGGAGCGTCTGCTGTTGTACCTGCAAAAGAAGTGTCCTGGGACTTGTACCTGTGGGGTGACCCCAGGCCCAGAGTCCCTCACTGAGACGTGTTGGTCAAACACGGCGCCGTTCATCGCACCCGGCACCACCTCTGGCCTCCCCGTAACTGCAGGGCAATAACTCCGTGAATAACTGAGTGGTTCACATGATTTGAGTTATTGAAGGTGAACGGGAGTACAGCAAACATTTTGGATGTGTACAACGTTGTCCAGCTCTGTCCAGCTCCATCAGTGAGTGATGGAGCACGTGCAGAGGTAAAAGTATTGCCGGCCATTTGTTTAAAGGAACACGATAGTGGGTGAAGCAGAGCTAAAATCTGATGGGCTTTGGTGGATTTGAAATCTGGCTGGCTTTGTTCTTTTCAGGCTTCCCTTGGGCCGAGCTCAAGAATTAAGGAGATTTCATGATCATTTAAAAGAGATTATCATATTGGGTGGAAGAAAATATACGGCTCAAGTCCTTTTGGATGAGTTGTAGCCCTCTGCTTAGGTTTTGGCAAATAAATCAGAGTGGAGTCTTTTCACTGGCGTTGCACTGATTTGAAACGTTCACACAGATCTTTACCGCTCCTCATGTTAAGATCTGCCAAGGGTAAGAAAACCTGGAAGGAAATGACTCATTGAGCCACCTGAAGAAGACAAAACCCCAGCTTTGTTGTGAGTGATGAGTACCTTGGGCCAAGTCATGCGAAGTGCTGGATGGCATCTTCAAAGCGCTGCATCCCCTTCCGTGAGGGCTGAAGTTCCCCGGCCCCTCCGTGATCCCTCCTCCGCTGCGGCAGTGCCGGTCCCGTGGCGGAGCGGCAGCCCCGGCTCTAATCTCCCCGCAAAGGATTTCCTTGGAGCTTCCCAGCCAGCTGTGACCAATTAAACAGGGGCCGTGGCTGCAAAACCGCAGCCAGCCGCAGAGCTGGGTGAGGGCTGCTCAGGGTTTGGGGCTCTGAGAGCGGTGGAGTCTGCCTGAGGTGTTTTCTTCCCGTAAACCACCCGGGAAAGCCAGGCTTGTGAGCTCAGAGGTGAGTCAAGGGACGTTTATGGAGGTGAATGGGTTGTTTTCCAGGCAATGAGAAACGCTCCAGTGTAACTGGACCGCTGGGATCCCATCGTGTAATTGGTAATAAGAAGGATTTGTCACACAAATGCAAAGGAGACTGAATTAAGGCTGAATTCTTGGATCGTTTCTGGAGAGGATTGAGCCCATCCCCCTGGTCAGATAGCCAAGGACCATTCCAAGCTCACAGTTCCTCACCAATTACTGTTTTTTTGCAATGAGAGAGAACATGATGGTGAGTGAGAGACGAAAATCTTCAGGTCTTCAGTGGATTCACAGAAGAGAAATGACGAGGGACAGCTTGACTCCCTGACTGAGACAGAATCATCGAATCCTTTAGGTTGGAAAAGACCTTTAAGACCATCAAGTCAAATCATTCACCGAATCTTCCCTTGTTTTCAAAGGATCTACTGAAAATCAGTGGTGTGGGAGCCACACTAGCCATGGGCACAAGGGCCAGGTTCCAACCAAAATAGGAGGACTGGAGAGTGAGATGAGGAGTGAGTGCCACAGCAAGAATGAGAAGCATTGCTGCAAAGCTGCCTGGAATTTGTAGAATTAATTTATGCTTAAACACACAGCCCACTCCGCAATAAATCATTGGTATGTTATGCTTTCCGTTTCTGGGTTTGGAAAGGTTGGAGAAAACATTTTTTTAATTCATTAAGTGCTGCCTTCTCTGAGGCATCATTTTAAAGCCATATTCTCTGGCAGGTGATAACATCTTTCAAGCAGCCTCTGAAATGCCTTATCTCCACCTCAGCAGCAGGTTTGCCTTTCATTTTTCCCTTGTTTGTTGTGTTTCTGTTTTGTCTCCCATGCTGCATGGGCTCAGCACAACAGTATAATTGATTTAATAATTCAGAAACAAACACACGTTGAGATTCCAGTCATTACAAATACCTTTTTTTTTTCTGGGAAGATGCTCAGAGGGTTCCCTCCCCAGAGGTCTAATCCATGTGAGTTATGTGAGGGAAGGAGGACACTTTCCACACAGACTTGATCCAAGTTTCAGTATGTGCAAGTTCCTGTTTGTGTTTTTCCCTTGGGCTGGAGCTTGATATTCTGGGCAGCCTGGATCCAAACTGAGTTGTTTGATAGTGGAGAAGGAAGAAAATCTCCCACTACCAAGCCCCACAGAGAAATCCAGGTGGCACCAGCCAGTGAGGGAGTTTTTTATGGTCACTTTTTACTGTTTTATGAAGTTCAAATGGAAAATGTTACCTTGGAAAATGGGACTCCTCTTGCATCAGTGGCACCAGGATCAAAGCACCAGCTCAGGGAATTTGTTCCTCTGCAGCTTCTTTATCATGGAATTATAGAATTATGGAGTATCCCGGGTTGGAAGGGACCCACAAGAGCCATCAAAGCCATGCCGGGCCTGGAGCTGTGTCCCTGGGACTGGTTCTCCTGGCACATTCCTCAGCAGAGGAATCTCTAGACCGAAAAGAGAGTCCAGGGGACCCCTCACCATTCTGGGCTGAGATTCCCCAGCCCCAGCATGGCTGGTTTCCTCCCAGACACACTTAATTTTATGGGGCTGCAGTTCTCCCGTGGCTCAGCTTGCAGACAGTGACACATGTGCCGTGTGTAACGCCGCGGCCTCTTTTCCCTTGCATGATTCAACGCTCGTGGGGCCTCTGCAACCCCTCCACCTTCCCGCTGGCCACAGGGGCACCTGCCCGACCCTCGCCCTTGTCAACCAGCCAAACCCCAGTTCTGGAGGCCAACAGGTGTTTCTGGTTTGCGGTACGTTCACGGATATTGACTGCCTGCCTTCCCACCTCTCCAAGCCAACAAAGCCATGGGTCTGGAAAGCCTCCACTCCACGCTGGAGCAGCAGGCCCAGCACAGGATGCCAAGAGGCCAAGCGAGCTCCTTCTCCACGGCAGCAGGCCCACAGGCTGGGCGCCGGGGCTGCTGGCCCCGAGCTGCTCTCTGAAGTCATTCCTTTGTGCTTGACTCTCCAGTTATCCCGGAATGCTGTTTGGAAAGCCTGGCACGCCGCGGCTTTTCGGGCACTGCCATCACCGTTGGGTTTTGTCTCACAAGGAGCCATCTGCGTGGGGCCAGCGGCTGGTCCAACCCCGTGAGTGGCCACCAGGCACTGGGCTGGTACTGGAAGCAGTTTTTGGTGGTTTTCACCCCACTGAGGGAATCTGCTTTTCCCAGGTGCCTTCATGGCACGTCCAGGTTTTTGGTGGTTTGCACCCCACTAAGGGAATCTGCTTTTCCCAGGTGCCTTCAATCATGGCACGTCCATGAGGTCTTGTAGGTGGCAGAGCCTTGGTTTGAGATGGGACCCTGCTGCAGATGGGCTCTGCTAATGCAAAAAGAAGTAGAACAACCCGTGTTTGCTGGTTAAAAGAGGGATTCTTTTCCTTTAGAGATTTATGTGGCTTGCTTAAAGAGCAGCTAGACCATCCCCAGAGGTCCAACCCAGCTCTCCTTCCCAGGAGCTGTTTTGAATCACGGATAATGGGAGTCAGTTCTGTGATTCATGGTCCTGATCTGACTGTCAGAGATCAAAGGGCCAAAATAACTGAGCCCGACGTGAGACAGGCAGCGTCCGACGGGGGGCTGGGTTCTCCTCGCTGGGTTAAGTGGAGGAAGGGGCAGGAGGGTCCTTAGCAGTTAAAGAGCACCCGGGGATGCTGTGCCTTTGCTTGGCGTGCCATTGTGTTGTGTGAGGGGTGTTGGGTTTCAGCCCCGCAGATGCCGAGGCGATGGATGCCAGATGTGTGTCATTAGAGGATACCTCTCCTTACCAGCTGCAAATTGTCCATCGCTTCCTCTGCTGTTTTCGTCGGGAGAAGCTTGAATTCCCACTATTTCCTGCCATCTCAGACGTTGTCAGGCTGCTCCTTAGCTGGCAAGTCATGGAATTGCCCAGCCCTCACATGGCAAAATCAGGCATTGTGTGTTGATTTGTATTTTTTCAGGAGCTCGGTTAGCATTTGCATTGATAAACTTGCCCATAAAATTACATTTTACATTGAACTTGCAAAATGAATCCCCAGAAAACTCCAAGGATTTTACTGGAAGAATGCTGGAGATGGTTTTGTACTTAAGTGAGAAGACATGGCTTTTCACTTTGTGGTCTCTGGTGCAACAGGATATGCTCCTAAAAAATGTGTGCTTTAAAACTGAAGAAATGGTTAAAAAATAGGAGTACAGAATGCTCATGGTTAGGGATAAATTCATTAGGAAAATGTTCACACTTGACCCAGGTTTTTCTTCAGCAGGAATCTGAGTGTTTCCATTTGTTTGATACCTCGCTGTAGGGCACTTGTTGAGTTCAGTGAATTCAATTGAATTCACCATTTTCCAGGCCCTTGGAAGCTCATTCCTTCCTGTCTGTATCTCCCAGACAGAACACTTTAGCAAGCGCCCTTCTAGAAATGGCCTGAAAGATCTTTCTTATTTTTTCTAACCTAAAAGAAAGGTTCATTATAAGGAAAACAAGGGCAGCAACTCCCTTTCCTGAGCACTTCCCATGGCTGTTCCCACCTGGCTCCGTGCTGGCCTTGCCTTGGGGCTGTGTCTGAATGAGGAAGAGGAAGGTGAGGAGCATTCCATGAACTCCTGTGGCAGAGATGCAGGAAAGGAGAGGAAAAAGGACCTGGATCTCTTCTAAGGAAAGTGTTTGGAGGTGCCTGTCCCTTCCATGCTGCTGTCCTGGCACGTTCCGTGGTTGGAAATGCAGCATTGGCTTTGACCTTTCCCAGTATTCTGTGGAGAGCGGGGGTGCTCGAAATGCGTAGGAGAAACAGATGTAGAAAATGAGGTTTGGGAAGCGGCAAACCAGGTAATTTTTCTGGTTTAAAATGATTTAGGCATTATCCCCCTCCATACAGGCTGGGAACCTGCCCTGGGTTGCACAGCAGAGTAGTGACTCCTGGCAAAAAAATACAATATTTCAGTCTCCTTTTCCCCCAGTTGCTCAGGATCTCACCTCATTAATAGCGGAGATTTTGGAATGTCAGATATTTGGCGTATCTGGCTGTTGGAGCTGTACAATAGGTCCCTGTGGCTGGCTGTCACTGAGCCCCATCTTTCTGTGGGGAGGTGTTTGATCTGCACCTGGTTGTGCCGGGACTGGCCCTGCCCAGGAAACCTCTCCCACCTTAAACAACTGCTCCTTCGAGGAGGTGAATTTCCAGTTTAAAACATTACATTTATGCCTTTTTTTTTTTTCTTAAACTCATGAATCTCCCCAGAAGCGAGTAGCCCTGACCCTTTCATTAGAGACAAAAGGGAGTGTGTATAAATGTCTTTTGTGGCTTGGCAGTAAACTTGCTGAGGACGACATAAAACGTGCTCATTAAATGCTCTTTACCCAGCATTGCTTTTTGTTTTCAGCAGCACTGTGATGTTTCATCCCACCATTAATTGCCTAATACCAATTATGGCATAAACAAACCATTTGCTAGTGTAACTTTTTCCATTTATTTTCCAAGGTTCTTACTCTTGACACCCATTATTGGATCTGGGGACGTGAGGGGCAATATTTGTGGGGAAATGCAAATAATGAGATCGGCGATCGATAGTTTTACACAGACCTTCCCGTGCTATAAACGCGACCGTGGCTCTTGAGAACCTTCCAAAACGCTCCCCCCACTTGGATGCTTTGTTGTATTGAGCTTAATTATATGGAGACAAAGAGACTTGGAGGAGACTCTTTTTTCCCAGGGATGTGCCAGTTTTTCGGCGTAAGACACGGGCTGTTGTTGTGCGCTGGCAGCCGAGCGAGCGGCCTCGAGGGAGAGGTGGGCATTGCCTGGGTGTCACAGACACCCCAAACGCTGCCAAGTGCCTCGAAGGACTGGCAGAGGGGCAGAGCTGACCCCTCCTTACAGCCCTTCTGCACGAGGTCATCGTCTTCTTTACGGCATTTCAGCTTCTGGCTCGGTTACGGCCAAAATCTGGAGCGATGCTGCAGCACTTGGAAAGGTACTGGTTTGGGATTCCCTTTGGAATAAAGAGTGTGGCTCCTGGAGCTTCCTAATCATGTGGATGAGTTTAAACCTGAGAGGTGAAACGTCTGGATGTTTCACACTGACTCTTGCCATGCCTGTAGCTCTCATTTCTCACCCTGGTAGTAGAGATTTATCCTTTGTCATTGCTGCTCCTGGAAAAATGGCATCAAGCCTGGTCCCCCCCAGTGCAGAGATGGGCACTGACAGGCTCCTTGTGTTAGGAATCACAGCTAAGGACTCAAGAGGTAGGAGAGACTTTTGATGTTTAGCTGGAAAAATGGGAATGAGCCAGGGTTATGAGCCCTGGCTGTGGGAATGAGCTCAGGGATGTGTCTGGAGTCCAGACTTGCTGCCTGGGGGATGTTTGGTGCTCAGAGCCATCCACTCCTCCAGTCCCTGTCTGAACTCTTTGCAGCTTAACCTGGTCCTACACCATTTATTCTGAACTCTCCAACTAGATCTTGCTAAATTTTCCCCCTTAATTCTGTGTGAATCTCTTTGGCTAAGTGGTGAGAAGGAAGCTCTGTGCTTTTCTCACTGCCATGCTGGCAGCAAGTCTTGGTCACTGGTGTCCATTCAGAAGCCACCTGCTATGGGGACACACCACTGAAGGTCACCAGCTGCCTGGTGAGCACAGAGCTTCACCCTGGCACAGATTTTGCTGCAAGAAACAACTAAAAATGGGACAAACCTGCTGGAGACACTCAAACCTCCCTATGCTCAGCCTTGGCAAAGCCTCTCTGATCTCGCAGAGCTGAGGTTGCTTCAAAGGGTTGGAAACTTTGAAGGAAGTCTCTTCACCTTCTCTATAAGAGGAATACAGGTTCTTTCCCAGGTGAGTCATCTTCCCGTTTTCCCATTAAATACAGTTTGGGCCATAAAGTGGAAAAAATCATCAAAGCGCAGCCGGTGAGCTGAGCTCCTGAAGGGAAGCCTTGGAAAGCTCGGAAAGGCTGCCAGGAGCAGTTTATTTTTTATTGCATCCATTATATAATGTGTCAAAAAAGAATTCTCTCCACCATGGGGAGATATTTATAGTCCATAGAGTTTTATGGCAGAAGTGGAGTGTCTCAGGTTACCCTGGCTAAGCCAAGCCAGGCTGCTGCCTCTGGCTCCGCAGGAGCAGCTCTGGGAGCCTGAGGGGGACCTGGGGAAAGGAACAGTTCATCTGGATGTCATGACCTGTCCCACCTCTCCAGCTCCTCAGGAACCTTGGGAGGACAAAGCAGAAATTTTCCCAAACACTCAACAAATTGGGCATGGCAGCAGGTAGAAAGCAGTGGCAGGATGTGGGAGTGGGCAGGAGGAGGAGGAGGATGTCTGGTGAGTCTGCCTGAGGCTCATATTGGTCAAGGAGCTGAGGAAACAACAAATTATGTGACATCCATAGGAAAAAATGTGTGATCTGAGTGGAGAGAGGACATTTGATGGACATCTTTGCCCTGCCCATTAACAGAAGCTGTGTGGAAGACACCTGGCACAGGTATGGGAATGCTCTTGGACCCATGTCAGCTGGTCTCTCTTGTTCCCCCAGAACATCTGCACAGCCTAAAGCAGCACCTGGTGCTGACCTGGCACACACATTCCAGTGGGATGGAGGCAGATGAAGAGGTCACAGATATCTCCTTTAGGTCGGGAAGATTCCCCAGGGGCAGTTTCCCTGGAAATGTGGTTACCTCGCCTTGGAGGAGGCAGCTGGAAAAGTGATGAGCAGAAATGTGTTTACCCGAACTGAACCACTGAAATATTTGAGCTGAGTTTTCCTCTTCTTTAAAAAATAAATACCTTAAAGAGCAGATAAAACCCTTCACAGCTTTTCATGCCTTAACCTCCGTGTCAAGGAGTCGAGTTCCAAAAGACCTGCAGAGTTTACAGACAACTTGCTTATGCAACTTCTAACTTCATGAGGATGGAAAGCCCTGACTGTGGTATTGATTAAACCTTATTTGGCCATCTGACATATTTATATTTGTGAGGAGTTTAGAGGGAGCCAAGACTGATAATGCAATCACTCTGGGGAGGCTGGCTCGCACTAAAGAGGGGGTGTCAGATTGCACATGCACAGCTGGTATGTGTGGGAATGATGCCACTGTGATAAAGTGAGCCTCTGCTCCCTTCTCCATCTCTCCTGGGACTCCCCAAAACCCAGACAGGGCACGTACGTGAGTGTGTTTGTGCATGTGGCATCTCTCCACGTGTGGTGTTGCGTTTTTCTACATCCACACAGCTCAACAACATCCCAGAGGTGCCTCATGCTGCCCTTCCTGCCACAGCGGGTACAGCCCTGCTCATGTATGAGGAAAACGTCACAGAAGCACAGGATCATTGATTTTGGAAAAGACCTTCAAGATCATCGAGTCCAACCTGTGCCCAGTCCCCACCTTGTCCCCAGCCCAGGGTGCTGAGTGTCACATCCAGGCTTTCCTTGGACACCTCCAGAGAGGGAGACTCCAAACCTCCCAGGGCAGCCCCTTCCAAAGCCTGACCACCCTTTCCATGCAAAAATTCCTCCTGGTGTCCAACCTGAGCCTCCTCTGGCACAGCTTGAGGCCGTTTCCTCTTGTGCTGTCCCTGGTTCCTCAGGAGCAGACCCTGACCCCCACCTGGCTGCACCCTCCTGTCAGGTTCAAGACCATGATAAAAAAAAAAAAGTAGAAAGCACCAGATACACCAGCAGTGTTCGAAAAACTACCCAAAGATGACAGATGACATCAGTTTGGGTGGGAAATTAAGAAGTAAGGGGTGAAGGGAACAGCCTGTGGGAAGCAGTGCCCGTGGCACAGAGTCAGCGTTATCTGAGCACTGCAGGAAGCTGCAGAGCTGTGACTGATAATCTGCTCCCTGCAGACCATGCAGCTCCCAGCAGGCACAGGCTCCTTTTATTCCCCCAAAAAAAAGAGATTTCCTGGAGATGCTGTCTGTCCCAGCTGTTTTATGATGTCTCTGTTATTGCAGGTCAGGAGGAGCCAGGCTGGGCTTGCCTCAGCATTTGATATAATCCATAGAAAGGTGCTGGGTTTACAGAGTATTAGATTAATAAAGAGGAGAACCTGGCTAGGAATTCTGGAGATACGGGAAAATCTAAATTATATCCTTACGGTTTCTCTTTTTCACAAGTGTTATCGTTTGACATTATTGCTAAACATCCTCTACTAATTGTTCTAGGTTAATTATTATTCTATCTGAGATCACGACTAAAACAGAAACAAAGGCAAAGCAATCTAACTATGAATTACAAAGATAGATTTATTCACACACACTCTGAGAAAAGGAAAAAAACATGAAAATGTCAAAAAAAAGCACTTTTTCTCTCCTCCTTCAAACAACAACTGGTCACACCTTTGTACCTTGCAACTTGTCTTTGCCATCCCTGCTGGCAGATCTCCTGGAGCTACCACGGGAGACAGGGATTGAAATATCACGGTGCCAAATCCCAGAGGGTGCTGAGCTGGACAGAGGGGGAACGACACAAAAAAGAAGGAGGAAAACAACAAAGAAACAAAAACCCCACCGAGCCTGGATTTTGTGTGTAATCCCTGAGTGCTGGCAAACTTCAGCAGAGCCCCAACACTGGGGGGATTGTGCAGCCCGGCTCCGGCTCATCCCCCTGGCACAATTTCACAGAAACAAGGGACAGGCTCCTCTTTCATCCCAAATTCAGCCACGCAGAAGTGCCTGCAGGACCCACAGCGTCCGGCCAGTCCTGTGCTTAACTCCTTGCATTTTAGTGCTGGAGAAAGCGAATTGTCTGATTTCCTTTAGGTTTTCGGGAGGGCTTGTTCCCTGGGGGAATATTGATGGGGTCCTAAGGGGTTAGAGCCCCAGGATGGCGCAGCCTTTCTCCCAGTACAGCTGGTTTCAGGAGGATGTTCTACAGCAGCCTCATTTTTCGGGAATAGCTACCCAAAGCTTCTCTCTGAGAGCGTGGAGCAGCCGGAGTCTGTGAGGTGTCCTCTCGGCCAGAGGGAGGGGGTAGAGCATCTCTGCTGGGCTCTGCTCCGCTCGGGATCTGTCCCCGGAGCTGCTCCCTTTGCAGTGCCTGTCCCTGCAGAGTGATCCCTTTGCAATGAGAGAAAAACCGCTGTACCCCAGTTTTAACCCCTTGTAGTCTGTATAAACTCTAGTAGTTTTCTTTTTTTTTATTATTATTTTTTTTGTCCAACCAAATGCAGAAACTTTTGTTTACTTTTTTTTTTCCTTATGAAAAGTTACTTCCCCACAAAAAAAAACCCGACAAAAAAACCCAACCAACCAGCCAACCAAAAACCCAAAACCCCCCACAAAAACCCCCCACAAAAACCCAAACAACCAAACAACCTCCCCCCCCCAAAAAAAAAAAAAAAAAAGAAAAAAAAAGAAACCAAACCCAAACCAAACCAACCAAACCACCAGGGAAAAAAAGCTTTTTAAAAGATTATTCAAATTAAAAAACCCCAGACCCATTGCAGATAAGAGTTACCTATAGGTGTATGTAAGCAGCACTGCAGATCTAAGTGCAGAATCTGTTGGAAAGACAGATTTTCACTTTTTTTTATTTACTTCAGGACCATCCTTTTTAAGAAATGGATCTGGAATTTGGAAGGGCAGCCTCCAGCCTTTGCTGGCTCCAGGTGTGTGCTGTGAGCTCCAGAGCCCTGACCTTTTTGGGACAATAATCCTGGGTTTGAACACTTTCAGACTCCCAGATGATCTTGGGGTATATTCCTTATATTTATAGAGAATATTTCACTATAAATCCGCCTTCATAGGTTTGCTAAAGGAAGAATCCCGGCAGCAAGGTGCCTTTCCCTGAATATTGAGAATGAATCCAATCTGCTTGCTCTATCCAAGGTGAGGAACCTGCTGGGATGGGGCCAAGGTTGGCACATCGGCATCAAAATTTGGACCCTGGTCCTCCTTTCCCAGGGAATTAAACCCTGGTTCTCCTTTCCCAGGGAATTAAACCCTGGTCCTCCTTTCCCAGGGAACTGGACCCTGGTTCTCCTTTCCCAGGGAATTAAACCCTGGTCCTCCTTTCCCAGGGAATTAAACCCTGGTTCTCTTTCCCAGGGAATTGGACCCTGGTTCTCCTTTCTCAGGGAATTAAACCCTGGTTCTCTTTCCCAGGGAATTGGACCCTGGTTCTCCTTTCCCAGGGAATTGGACCCTGGTTCTCCTTTCCCATGGAATTAAACCCTGGTTCTCCTTTCCCAAGGAAATGGACCCTCGTTCTTTCCCAGGGAATCGTGAGCATGCGGATGGTTGAGATGCTTTGTGTGCTCTGGAGAGCTCTCACCTGTCGGGTCACCAGGATAAGGCACAGACATTCCTTTTTCCTGTCGAGTTCCCTGCCCTGGGTCCCGGAGCGTGCTCTGGAGCTGGGAGATGGCTGTCACTTTCTGGGAAAGCTGGGAAGTTGTTCAAGGGAAAGCCAGATGCTTCTGAACTGGGGCCTCTGGCATTTCAGCTTCCTTCAGGCCTCTTTTACCGGAGCTGTAAAATCACCTGACAATAGCCATGAATATTAATGTTCTTAGCCCGAAGGCAGAGGGAGAAGTGGGGTTTGTTGTCAGGTTAAAATCGGACGGCTGCTTTCATGCGGGAGTGTGTAACGTCCCGAAATAAACCACCAGATGTGCTCGGGTTCTGTTTTCCTTTAAAAGACTTGGGAATTCTCATAAAGAACAGGAATACCTCGGGTTAGCAGGACTTCATTCCAAACCTTTCCCTGCAGGAGTCACGCAGGGGGAGCTGGTGGAAGAGCAGCCAGGTCGCTGCAGGGTGGGTACCACGTCCAGCCGGGATCCTGAGGCTCTGATTCCTCCCGATTAAGCCAGGCTTACCTGTAAATCCTCCCAAACGGGGCCTGTCTGCCGTCAGGAACAGGATGTTGGTGCAGGTGCTCCTGCAGGAGGATGGCGGTGCAGACCACGGGGCAGCGCCGTGCCCCAGGGAGGGAATGATGCTGTCACTCCCTTCCTTGGGAGGGATTTGTGCTCAGAATAGATTTGAAACAAATCTTGCACAGGTGCGAGGCTGGGGGAGCAGGATGGGATTCTTCCAAAGAAGAATTTTTTCGTTTTTAAATGAGCACGGATTATCTGGAAAAAAAAAAAAAAGTGTGCTATATGGGTGAAAGTTCAGAGCAATGTTCTCCTTCCTAACTCTTCCTTGAAAACAAAAAGCAAATGTAGGTATTTCACAAGCAGATTGTTTGAAACAGTTTTGACAGGAATCGTGGAGGAAGTTTCATATTGAATTTATTTATGTTTCCACGGCGCTTTGAATAAAACCAAGAAGCTTTCTAGGAGCTCCTCGACGTCCACTGTGTGTGTGACCGTGGAAATCAAGTATTGGTGGAGCCTGTGGGGTGATTTGAGGCGACCCATACTTGGTTTCAAGGGTCTGTGGGCATCTCCAGGAGGAGTGAACAGTGCTCTGTGCCTGCTCCAGTTGCTGCACGAGTCCTTTGGTGTCTCACCACGATAAACACGTGAGCACAAGGAAAACCAACCCCTCACTGCAGAGGATCCAGGTGGGTCGGTAGCATTCTTGAATAGTGGCTTGTTTTGGTTTGAAAAATCACCCGAAATGTTACATTTCTGGGTGATGTGAGGCATAGGAGTGATCTGGACACTGCAGCTGCACCTGAGTCACCAGTGCCGTGCCCAGTCCAAGCCAGGATCAGCCCCTCAGGCTGGATTTGCACTGCAGAGTTTGCCCAAAGCTCACAGAAGTCAGGATGGCCCTAAAATGATGACAGGAAAATCCTCATCCTCACCCTCAGCCAGCGGTGATGCCGAGCCTGCGGCGAGCTGGGGGATGAGGAACACTCCTCATTTTATTTATGGATCGAGTGTTTCGGTCACGGAGGAAGGAAGTTCCAGAATGCTTTGATAAATACAAGCTCTAGGGAGCTGCAGGAGTGTTTGCAGAGCCCAACCACAAAGCTTATTTTGACAAAATGTGGAGGCAAGGATCATTCTGGCTCTGGCTGTATCCTCTGGAGAAACTCAGGGCTTATGGGGAACCTGCTGAGACTGGGTCTGTTTGAAAGATTAAAGGGAATTTTCTATGAAAGCTGCAGTTAATAATAATAATAATAATAATAATAATAATAATAATAATAATAATAATACTTCAGGTATGCTGGGCTTCATCTGGATCCGTACCTGCCCTCAAACAGACCCTGCATTTAGGCACTTTCTCTGCGTGAAAATGTAATTAGAATTGATGGATTTGTGGAATCCATACTTCTAAGGCCTGCAGAGTGCCCAGAGTGCTGGGCAGCCCTCCTCCAGCTCCCTGCCCTGCCCGGAGCCCTTGGAATGAGCCGCCGTCTCCGAATGCTCGCTGCCGAGAGGGGATTAAGCAAATATAAACCCTTGGGGATTTCGTTAAGCTCCAGCAGGTCTTAGGATTTCTGAAAAGTGAAACAAAACTTGCACGGTCTGGTGTTTCCCAGCAGCCAGGGTGCTCCCAGCCCAGACAGGACCGAATTAGAAGAGGCTGAGGGAATTAAACGCTGGGGCTCTTTGATCACACCAACCTTGTTTTGATCGCTGTCCTTCTCCAGCTCCGTTCTTGGCTGGAAATACATTTGATTCTTCATGACTTGACAGGTTTGTGTGCTGCCTGCAGACACCTTTCCGTGCTGCTGTCTCAGGGCTGATCTGGGGCCTGGTTTATGCTGAATAAAAGTGTCACTGCCAGGGATGGCCCTGCAAGGGCTTTCCCGTCACCATCCGCGTCTCTGCCACCGTCCCCATCCCCACGGGTTGTCAAAGGATTCCCTCTGCAGCTGGCCCTGGAGGCAGCAGAGGTCTGGGAGCGATGGGAATGGGGCTGGCTCTGGGTGAGCAAGGGGAAAACCAGGATTTATCTGCAGGAGGAAACGCGGAGCGCGGCGTGGCTGCAGCGCGTTCCTGGCACAGCTGCAGCCCATTCTTCCTCCATCCAGCCCAAATGCCTTCAGACCCTGCTTGTCTCCATTTTTCTCCTCTCCTGTAAGAAGGAAATGCTGCTTTACAGAGCAAAGAAAAGCAACTTAAGCACAGATACATTTTTGAAGTGCCTTGCTCGGTGCCAAATGTCAAAAATTTGCCAGCAACTGATAAATCCTTTTGGAACCGCCCCATATATTCCACACGTCCAGCTGAAACTTGGAATTTCCTAATCTTGAGGTGATTTTGATCTGTATCTGAAAATAATGGAGCGGTCTAGCAGTGCTGGAGGGGTGGAGAGCATCCCCAGTGCTGGTTCGTGGCTGCCAGGGGGATTTTCGGGAGGATGGAGGATGCTTCAGGGGACAAGCTCAGGTTTTAGCTCCTTCAGCTCCCCAGTGGAATCCGTGGGAGCCGCTGGGGAGGGAGGGAGGGATCCAGTAACAAGGGGGTGGTGATTCCTCCCTTCTCACCGGGTGATTAGTCACATAGTCTAATAAAAGGTAATTTGAGAAAAGTGCTCTCTGTGCCTTCAAGGTCTGGCCCACACCCTGCTCAGGGGTAGGGAGATCTCTGTTTTCGGTAGGGTAACGTGGCTCATTCTCGACTTGTGTTACAAAAATTCGTAGGAAATGCATACAATGTGTCTATTTTACATAGTTCAACCTTTTAGTTTAGATTTCTGTGGATTAATGCTATCCAGGGTACTTGTGTGTGTTTATTTGAAGGCATTTTAGTGGAAAGGGATAATAGTTCTAAGACAAGGAAGTAAAACTTCTAAAACAGCAGGTCTATAACGCAGAGAAGTTTTATCTTATTTTCATGAACAAGAGGGTTGTTAGAGAGTGAGCCAGAGAGTTGGGATAACAGATGTGTTCTTATCCATGTGAGTCCCTCCAGGACAGGAATCTTTTGGGTGACATCTGTAGTGTTTGGGCAAGGAAGCAGGGGGAACGTTTTGTACCTGTTAATGTTGCTTTTCCTTACTGGCACCAAAAGCTCAAAAAGGGAAAAAGAGCTGCAGCAGAAGCAGCTGGGTTTGGTTTTGTGCATCATCTCAAGCACAGGCAGGGCCACTGGGAATCGAGGTGGGAATCGTGGCCATGCCTTGTGTTTAATTGTTTCAAAAAGAGATGAGATTTCTCCTTCCCAGCCCGAGTCGCTGTTCCCTGTTCTGCCTTAAACCCGAAATGCAGTGGAAGGGAAGCCCCAGTGTTGGTCTGTGAATGGAACTCCTCAGTGGGGCTGTGTGAGCCCAGTGCCAGCTGTGCTCCAGGTGGCCCTTTGGGCTCCCACAGCTGGCATGTGCCCTGCCATGCTTCCATCCGTGTTTCCATCCGTGTGAGCGCTGCTGGTTCTGCTCAGAGCCAGAGAAATGCAACAAGCTCTTTGCTCTTCAGAGCCAAGAACAAGATTACAGCTTTTGGATCGTATCACAGCTCCAGGATTCATGGACAGGTCAGGGAAAGCACCTTCCCCAGGCTCCTGCAGAGCAGAGCCCCAAAGCCCCGGATTCCCTGGAGGGACATTGAAACACCCGCCCAGGGGCTTGCTTTGGATGGTCATGGCTTTGTGGCAGAGTTCTTGCGTATTTTCAGCACTGGTTTGCTCAGCAGAAGGCCAAAAGTATTCAACTAATTAACAAAGATTGCTGACGAGCGGGGAAAGAGCTGTTCCTGTGGATATCGGTTCGGACATTAAAGAATTCCACAGAAAAATGTCACTTTCTTGCCAATTTGGTACATTTGTCTTGTTTTGTTGAAAATAACTGAGAAGTATTTCCTGGCTCTGTGTCACTGTAGAGATGTGTGAAATAAACAGCTCTGCCCTTATCTTAGCCAAGCGAAAATATTTCCAGTTTCCCCAGAATTCCCCTGATGAGGATTAGCTTCTCTGATGATTAAGAGGTTCAGGATTTTGGTGGAAGCAAGCAATCCTTTTAAAATAGTTTTCTTTTCCATTTTTTTTCCTTTATTGCTTATACTTTTAGGGGGGACAGTGTGAATCCCTTTGCACATATCCTTGGAATAATTTGCAGCTCTTTGCTCCCTTCTCTCCCTCCTTGCCTGTGACTCTGTGTCAGGGGGCAGTGGGTGCCCCGAGTGCTGTCATCCCCCTGGAGCCCCTCATCCATCCTGTGTGGATTTGCCCTGCCTGCAGGTCTCATCATGCCAAAAGAGAACACTTTAGGGAAGATTAAGCCTTAAATTAAGTGAGAGAAGAGTTTGCACCAGGCTGCCTCACTCCTGCTTTGCTCGAGTGTAAATCTTTTCACCCCAGCAAGGCGGGTGTTGAGTTATTGCCCCATGGCTGCATTTCTCAAACAACCCCACTACTGTGTCAGCGGGGGGACCCTGCTGTCCTCACCACTTTTGACATTAATTTCTATTTTCACATCAGATAAGAAGCTCTTTCCAAACTCCCCACATGCTCTCGCATGTTTTCAGGAGTGGAAGGGGTTGGATCTCTGTTTGTGCAGACAGGGAAGAGTTTAAGGCACTGATTAATGTTTACAGTTTGCAAAAATATTCAGCTTGTGTTGGTCAGAGTCCTGATGGAGCCTGAATAAAGCTGCCTGAACTCCAAACCACAGGGTCAGATGTTTGGAGCCCTGTGCTGGCTGGGAGGCTTTGGAGCTCGCACCTCTCCTGAGGGTGGCCCAAGAGGAGGAGCTGTGTGCTCTGAGGTCGGCAGTTAAAAGGATTCATCCTTGGGATTCGATTCCTGGCTCGGAGTGACATCAAGCTGGGACTTCCAGAGTTCTCTCTGAAGTGTCTGCTAAACAAACTGCTCTGCAACAGCATCAGCTTTGTGTGCAGAGGCAGGAAAATACCAGAGACTGCTGAGGTAGGAGAGGTTTTGAAGGAAAAGGCTTCATCTCGTTCACATTCATCAAAGAGCTTCCCAACCTGACCTCTGGTCAGAAGGAGAGGGATGTTGTAGCTCAATGTGCCACTTTCCTGCCTAAATTGTGTTGTTTCACTCCCAGCAGAAACACAGGCAGTGGGTGGGGAACTATTGCAGGATCACAGGAGTTCCTTTCATGTTCTGCTCGGTTGGCTGAAGTTTGGGACCTCAAATGGAGGGTGAATCCGGAAAGAAAGGCAAAAAACTCTGGCTGTGCTTGGCTGTGGGGGCTCAGCAGGCTTGTCGGGAGTGCTGGGGTGGCCACATGTGACACCTTGCGAGCCACAGGACCCCCCAGCTGGTCCCCACCACACAGGGCTGGGCTCCCTGCCCATGTGGGTGTGCAGTGCTGGTTGTCCCTCACCTGGCACCTTGTTGTGGAGTGATCCTCCCCTGGAACAGGCTGGCAGCAGCAGCCTTTGCCTCTCCAGTCTGTGTTCCCTCCTGAGCCAGAGGGATTACAGTTAGCAGGGGTTTATCCAGTGCTGCTTTGCTCAAGCCACCAGGAGAGGAAGCAGCCAGTGCTGTGCCATCAGGGATGGGCCTGAGACCCTCCCTGAGAGCTGGCACCGAGTCCCCAGGTGGCACCAGCTCCCATCTTTATTTACCAGCTTGGAACTGGTGATCCAGAGTGGCAGAGAAATGCCGTTTGTGTGCTAATAATTCTCTTTTACCAATATCAATAGTACACAGCTGATCAGGTGCTGGTTCACTCCGCAGGGAGGAAGGGAACACTCCCACAAGAATCACAAATGCAACAAGTTTGGGAGAAACTCTTAAATATTTGGTCTCTGCCCCAAACAAAGCACTTCATGCCTTTTTTCTGCTGCTGTTTTCCAGGTAAGCAGTGACCAGGGAAGCAAAACAGCTGGGGGAGGACAGGGCAGGGCTGGGGCTTACAGCTGCATCCAAAGGGATGCCCAGTTGCTCCTGGAATCAGTGCCAGGAGGAGCCAGGGGCATGGCCTGTATTTCTAATCTGATCTCCAGTGGAAAAGCTGTCAGCAGAGTGGTTTGGGGACGTCATGTGGTGGGTTTTTTACAGGAAACAAGCAGGTCTGCTGTGTTACAATGGTTTTTGAGGCATGGCAGGTTCTCGGGGAGCTCAGGTGTTGATGTGCCCTGGGCTCTGCCCCAGCAGCAGGCGTGTTGGAGCGGCACCGTGGAGAGCTCTTAGAAAACATCATCAACCAACCCCTAAACCACAATTCTCACAAGCTCTTGTTTATTTTATCCCTCTAAGCACCACTTGACATGGAGAAGTATATTTGTACTTTTCATGGCCTTCATAGGACAAGGGCATCAACTCCAAAAGTAAATGAAAATCCACATTTTAGCTGGATTGTGCATAATAAACCTGATTCAGCACGTGGGGGTCTCAGTTTAGTTCCCAGATAATATTACACATAGGCGAGTTCTAAAACCTGTCTGGAATATATTCCAGACATGGAATATATTCTGGAATATATTCCAGCATGCAGCCCAGGACATGTTGGCCCCAAATCACAGACCTCATCCTTCAGCTTGTTCCTTTCCTCGCCTCTCCCATGTTCCATCTCCTGCATGTTTCTGCTTTCCCAGTCTCCACCTGGCCATTCCCTTTTATCTGGAGTACTTTTTTTTTTTTTTAAATGGCAGAAGAAACATGGTTCAGGGTTTGGGTTGGTTTAGGATAAAGATTCCAGCACTCCTGTTTACCTGAGCAGGTTGACCATGTCTGTGCAGGGATGAATTAACTCTGGGGCTTGTGATGCTGCTGAGCTGTGAAGCACCACATCACCAGCTCTGATTTGTTTGGGTCCTTGCAAGAATTTTAAGACTGAATCTGAATAAAATTCTATACCCCGATTTGTTTGGGTCCTTGCAAGAATTTGAAGACTGAATCTGAATGAAATTCTGTGAGATTCAGGGGTTCATCCCATCTCAGTCCCTGTTAAAGGATGTTGGTGCTCTCCTGGCTGGTTCCCCAGGCAGCAGTAATGACCTGCTGCCGATCCTCATGTGTTGCCACACTCCAAACAACTCTTGGTACTTAATCAGCTGAAGTAAATTAGGTGACGAGGGAGCTGGAGCTGGCTCCGACCTGGCCAAGCATAACGTATTACATAAGCAGGGCTCAGTTTGTGTTCGAGCCCGATGTGCTTTTGATGCCTCTGCACCTCTGAACCGTCTGCAGGAGTCTGAGCCTCTCACCGTGGTCAGGTTTTTATCACAGTCCAAGGAAACTGGATTGAGCAGCTTTGTCACAGAAGTCACACTTGTTTTGTGGGCTGAGGAGCGAGTGCTCTTTGTTGGGAGCTGCAGGAGGAATTCCAGGTCCTGAAGGCAGCGGAAAGGTCCCTTTGGTGGCTGCCTGAGGAGTCAGGGTGTCCCTTGAAAAGCTGCTCATTGTGACCCATCTGCATTCCAGGCAAGGATGATTTAAGATACACAAGTCTTGGTAACATTTCTGAACAGAAGATGCTGGCCTGACCCGTTTTCCAGAGCTCTGTGGCAACGTTCATTTCTGCTTGTCAGCACCTCCAGAGTTTACAGGAGCAGTGTCAGTGCCTCGGGTTGGAGGCAGCACTCCCTGGTCTGGGCCAGCAAGGACAATCCATGTCTTGCCATGGGGTATTTTGGAATGGGTGAAGTATTTGATGGATTTAAAGTGGCTCCTGGCAGGGTGGCAGCGTGTCTGTGCACAGGGAGAGCTGTTGGAAGGCAGCACAACGGGGCAGGGGCTCCATGGTGGGACATGGGGAGTGCAGGTGGAATTCCTGATGGCTCTCAGTGACCCCTCTGACATTTCCCCTTCTCCTGTCCCTCCTCTGCCCATCTCTTTGCTCCCTCAGTGCTGAGCATCACCCTGGGGACTCTTGGTGGACCCAGCAGGCAGCTTGAGCAAGGTGTGTGTGCAGCACATCAGGCTGGACTTCTCCAGACCGTTTCCAAACATTCACAGCATCCTTCAGAGAGGTCACTTTTTTCTCCACAAAGTAACCGACTCAAAAACTTGTCTGTTATTTTTGCTAAAACCAAAATATTCACAAAAAGCATGTGGGCTGTTGCCTTGTGTAAACATTAGGACGAGTTGAAGTGGTCCCTTGAAATGTTAAGAAGCTGCTCTTGGAACAATCAGCAAAGGGGACTCGTGACTGGAGTCCACCTTCCTTTGGAAATTGCTGCAGCAATAGCATGAAATCCCTGTTTTCTTCCTGGATTCAGCTTGTTTCAAAATTTCTTCATGGAATGCTATTCATTGCAGCCGAAACCACAAGTTTTAATTTGGAATTTTACTATGGCCAAATAATACTGTGAAAACGTCTCAAAGTAGCAGGGCCTGCTCCCCCCAGCTCAGCCCTGTGAGCACATTGTTTCAAAACATTCCAGAAAGTTAAATGAGGCTTTTGAGCTTGCCTCTGGAAAATCCAATAAGTTATTCCTACTTCTTATTTAATGAAAAAGGTAAAATAAAATTCTCTCTCTTGCAGGAAACGGGAATGAGCATTATGGTTTTCTTTGGAGCAGTCACGGCGGCTGTTCCTCATTTCAGCTTCAATTTGGTGATTAAGTTTTACTTTTTGTCGTTATTTTAAGAACAGCCCAGCCCATATTTGGTGTTGGGCGCTGATTCAGCGGCTGGCGTTGTTTCGAGGGGGTGTGATGGTAACGAGGCACTTCCACAGTGAAACACTCCCTGTTTGGTGTCACCCCGGAGTCCCCCACAGCAGCCCGGTGCTCCAGGGGGAGATCCCGATCAGCCCTGCCCGCGTTCCATCCCTCCTCAGCCTGGTTTGGAGCAAACCCGCGGGTTTATTTCAGGGTGGAGGATCAGCCCGAGCCCCGGGGCCGGACCCGCCGTGGGTCCCTCGCCTCGGGAGGGTCGCGTTGCTCCACGCGTGGGCTGCGGGGGCAGCTCCGGGGCCGTGCAGCCCGCTCTGTCCGACAGCATCCCGGGAGGGCTCCGCCGTGCCGGGGGGGTCCGGGGCGCTCCCGGGGCCGGCGGTACCTGCGGAGGGCGGAGCGGGACCGCCCCCACGGCTGAGCCGCCCCGCACCGCCCCGCGCATCCCTCTGCTCCGTCCCGCTGCGGCCGCGTTCCGTCCCTGCCCCGTCCGCTCCATCTCTGCTCCATCCCTGCTCCGTCCCGCTCCATCTCTGCTCCATCCCTGCTCCGTCCCGTTCCCCCTCTGCTCCATCCCTGGCTCGGCCGGGTGCCGCNTGCCCGCTCCGTCCCCGCTCCGTGCCCGCTCCGTCCCCGCTCCATCCCCGCTCCGTGCCCGCTCCGTGCCCGCTCCGTGCCCGCTCCATCCCCGCTCCGTCCCCGCTCCGTCCCCGCTCCGTCCCCGCTCCGTCCCCGCTCCGTGCCCGCTCCGTCCCCGCTCTGTACCCGCTCCGTCCCCGCTCCGTGCCGTTCCATCCTCGCTCCGTGCCCGCCCCGTGCCGCGGTCATGGGCCGGCCCTGGGCGCTGCTGTGGTGCCTGGGCTGCCTGGGCGGCATCCCGGGCTCCTCCGGCGAGCACTACCGCTACCTGTGGAGGAGCTGCTACCCCTGCTACCTGGGGCGAGCGGGGTACCCCGACCTGCGGCCAGGTACGTGGGGGGCCGGGCGACCTGGGAAGGGCCCTTCAGAACCAGGCTCTCGTCGGGTTCTGTGTAGGCGGGCTGGGGCTCCGTGCAAGGCTCTGCCTCGAGGGGTTTGTCCTCAGATCCCCCAGCTGCCGAATAGAGGTCCCAGGCTGGTGGCCACCCAAGTGACAGACTGGTGACCTGGCCATATGTGCTGTACAAGTGCCTGTGCTTTGTATTATTATATTTATATTTACACTATTATTATTATTATTA